>CABHPP010059440.1:0-15813 GCA_902168425.1 Peromyscus attwateri
AAAGGGCTTGTGGCACTGAAAGTCCCAGTAACAGCAGAAGGAATACAGCACCCATGGCATGGCAGGGTAGGTGTGCAATATAAGTTTAAGTCTTGATTTGGGCCACAGTTGTTCTTCTGTGTTTGGAGTGGGGAGGTACCATGATGCTATATTCTATTGTGCTGGTGTAATGCTAGTGTAGCCAGAAATTTTCTCTGGTCCTGCCTGGCCCTGTGGTCAGGACAAATCTCTGCCACCCATGTCCCACAACTGCTTATAAAATAATCACTCAGAGGCTTAATATTATTTACAAACTTATAGCCATGGCCTATGACTCAAGCTTCTTGCTAGCTAGCTCTTATAACTAAACTCAGCCCATTTTTATTAATCTATGTGTCACCATGTATTCCATGGCTTTACCTGTGTGCCATTACATGCTGTTCCCTGGATAGTGGGATGGCATCTCTCTGCCTCTCCTTTCTCTTCCTGCCTATCTGCTTGGATTTCCACCTGCCTCTAAGCTGCCTTGCCATAGGCCAATGCAGCTTTATTTATCAACCAATCAGAGCAACACATATTCACATGTGGTGATATTTAATTTGTGCTGAAATGTGGTGCTTTAATAAATAAAGCTTGCCTGGAGATCAGAGGAATAAATCAGCCACGACACAGAAGTCCTGCAATTTTAGCACATGCCTTTAATCCTATCACTTGGCAGGCAGGATCTCTGTGTGTTCAAGGCCACACGGGAAACAGAGCCAGGTGTTCCAATGCCTTAATTCCTAAATTCCAACACTAGTTAACCGTGGAGGTCTGGAGGTCTGTACAAACAGATAAGAAGTGACAAAGCTGGGCAGGAAGAAGAAGTGATGTAGCTGAATGGAGAGAGCAAGTCAGATGGTATACCTCTGGGATTTGTCTTTTTTATTCAAGCCTCATTACTGTAGTTAAGAGACTCAACACCATTAGTATACTGAATCCATTCTAAAGGAGCTGATCTAATCTTTAATGGTGTAAGTATTCTTCTGCATTCTGCATTAGCATTGTCGAATGCCAAGGACTCAGTTAATACTTTTCTTAATTCTTTATCTGACACAGCTTTTGTTATAGCTGTGTTCAGTCTTTGTAAAAAATCAGTGAAGGGTTCATTCAGTCCCTGAAATATCTTTGTGTATACCTCAGTTGGTTTTCCATGTTCTGGAATTTTTTCCCAAGCATTTAGAGCTGCTATACGGCATAGGGATAGTGTATACTCATCCTAAGTGGCTTGTACATTCCTGTCAGCGAAACATCCCTCACCAAATATTTGATCTTGGGAGATCACAAAATCTCTGAGTTTACCTTGTTGTTCTAAATGTTTTGCCTCTTCCCTCAACCAGTTTTTCCACTGTAACTGCTGGCTATATTCTAGAACAGCTAAAATTAACTGATGCCAGTCATCTGGAATGATTCTATGTGAGGTAGACCACGAATTTAACATCTGTCTTACGTATGTGGAGTGTATCCCATACGTAACTACTGTTTCCTTTATATTTTTAAAGTCCCTTGTTGAAACTGGTTGTAATGTATATGTCATATATGGCTCGGGGTGTGTGTCATCTGCTGGCTTCTCATGGATGATAACAGGAAAAGCCATTGTATGAGAGCCATTTGGAAATGTTACCACCTCTATGGTCTTGCCCTTCTGCTTATTAGGTCCCTTGTCATGTTTACTGAGAGTTTCTTCCAGGGCTTGCAAACGAGCACCTAGGGTCTGTTCTAGGGAATGAACCTCCTCTCTTGCAAAGGACTCCAGATTTCTCTTGCAAAGGACTCCAGATTTCTCATGGAATCATGGAAGTTTTTGTGTTCTTCATAAACATATGATTCCATGGACCTTATCTCATCAATTAATGATAATCTTTCTTCCTTATATAGTGTCTGGAGAGTTAGTGTTCTATCTATTAAATATTCATATTTATTATCAATAAAATCAATTTTGGGTACAAGCCTGTTTTGTAAATCCTGATTAGCAGATTCCAGAGACAGAATCTTTTTACGTAAATCCTGGTTAGCAGATTCCAGAGAAAGAATCTTTTTCTGTAAGCCTTCTTTGTTATCTTTTAAAGCCTGTATCAGTCCCAATAATGACTCATCTTTGTTCTTATTATTAAACCAGTGTTTGAACACTGTGTGAATTATTACGATGAATGCCAAAATGGTACAGGCCAGATATGCCTTAGGAAGGTCATATATTTCCAGGAAAATGTCATTCATCATACAGGAAAAAAGGTTTTTAAATTCTTGTGAGGTAATGTTGTCGGCCATATTACAAGAATTACTCAAAATGTGTTAGTCAATTTTAAGGTGTAAAATTATCAAGTACTTTTACTTGAAAAATACGCTTGTTTGCCTAGCTTACCTTTCGTGGTTTTGGGGGGGTGTAGTAGCACTTTTCAGCCAGCAGGAGGCGTTGGTACAGCTCCAAAGCAGGGCCTGCTGGCTGCAGCTGAAGGCAGGTGTCGAGATGGCAGGGAGCCCGAGCCTGCACTCAGGGAGCAGGGGAATGCCTCACTCACAGTGGTTTTTCGCTGGTCTGGGGGCTAAGCTAGGGAACTGAGATGGGACTAGCTGCTCCCTTTTTCGGGAATGGAACTGTATAAGCGTTCCCTGGTTATATGGAACTTTTTAGGAGGGTTTAGTTACCCGCCAGCCGGGGAGGAGGCTGAGGGTGGGAGTCACCCAGGCCTTTGGAATTTGCCCCACATTGGGCACCAGATATTGGTGAAATTATTAAGGCCACTCCATGTAGTTAAAGGGGAGGTTTATTTAGTGGCATAACTCACAAATGAAGGGATAGGTAGGTTACAGGGTCTGGGGAAGACGTAGCGCAGTCTGGCAGTGTTCTCTGGAGAACTCTGCTCAGTCTACCTCTAGTGTCCAGGGTCAGGAACCAAGAGATCGTGGTGCATTCGGATCTCCAGTCTTCAGGGTCCTCTCTTGGCCCCACCTTGTAGGCGTGACAGTTACCGAAGCCTCAATGGGGGTTGGAACTTCCAGATCAAAGCTGGAATGGCTACCCACTACAAGATGGCAGAACAATAAGGCATATAGGCGTGGGTAGACAGGAAGTAACTCTCATTTGGAAGCTGCGAAATTAGTAAGGTAAGGTTAGCTGTGACTTTTCCTATTTCCCTGATCTATTTCAGGAGTTCACCCATAAATCTGGCTCTGTGTTTTTTTGTTTTGTTTTTGTTTTTTTTTTTATTTAATAAGACCTTTAGAAATTCATCTACATTCACAGCATACAGAAAGACATCCCACAGCATGCTAGTTCCAGGGATAGTGATGTTCAGAAGCTTCTGGCCTTTGACAATGGCCCCCTTCTCAAGTTGAGTCAAGGTATAGTAGCCTGATCTCTGAGAGTAGAAGAAAAATATGGGAATACCTTCTCCAAAGGAAAGTTACTGTGTAGACTCTAGGCAACCCCCAACCCCAGACTGAACTGAAAAAACTGAAGTTTTTTGAGGACTGTTGAACTCTCTGTAGCTAGGTTTTCTAGAACCCATGGTGATGGGTTCTAGAAATCACATTTACCCTTTCCATGCAGTAGGTGAAGAACAAGAGCCAAGATTTCTGGTCTGCTTTGTTTCCCCTTTTCTGCCTTTGGCTCAAGTCTCCACACCATGCTAAGTGTCATTACTCTACCTCAATCATTCACCTCAAACATTTCTATCTTCCCATTGCTTTGATGCTTCCTTGTGAAAGAAGTTTCTGCTAGGCTTTTGTATTCCGCTACAATGGAATCTACTCCTGTTTTTCTTTGTAACACAACCAACTGGTATGGAATTAATATACAAACTCACTTTTTAAGAAATCAGTTACTATACAGGTAATTTCAACTAGCACCCTAGGCTTTTGAAAACATAGGTTAAAAAGGAAAATGTCATGAAAGTTTGTGAATTTTCACTAGATGCTGCTCATATCACAAGTCAATGCAAATGTTAAAATTTAGCCTTCAAGTAAGGATCTACTCATAAACTAACATGTTATTTCTTAGAACCAGAAGCAAATAAATTGGCCACATACAAATATTGTATATATAAAAATAAAACAAACACATGCATATAAAACCCTATAACTTGTTACACAAGAGGAAGGAGGGATTGATTTAGTTGAGTTTATATTCCTTATAATATATAATTAATCTTTGTAGTTTTTAGACCAGTTAACTGCTATGCAATTAAAGTTTCTACGTCTACCAGATCCTTCACCATCAGTGGAGGTGACACCAGTTCATATACAGAGCAACTCTGCAAGATGTAGCATAATGAGAAACAGTTCTTTAATTAGGTGTACCTTCACCCTCTTTCAAAACTGAGGCCACCATGGCCCAACTAACAACCTGGGTAAGAAGTAGCAGATATTTTCTCTCTAAAGAATGCATTTTTCTTCTGTCCCAAAAAATATTGTAATAGTTAAACTGAAAACAATGCATGCATCCGTTCTGGCAATTTTTTATGGCATTAATATACCTGAGTAAGCATAAAGAGTGTTGAAGGCACTCAGAGCTGATGTGAACATTCCCAGAAAATACATAAAGTTGCCTTAGTGCCTACACAGAAATAGTGTGTTCATATAGCACTACACACAGGTGTCATTTGTCAGCTTTATCACCCACAGAGAGTGGCATTGTCTGAAGAAAAAAAAATCTCTGGGGAACAAACCCAACAAAATTTGTTTTAACTACAGTTGAGGAAATTGAAAAGGCCAGTAGATAAATTACCATTTTCCAGTAGATTTTTACCATGCTTTACTTGGAAAGGAATTCAAGGAAGGGAGGAAATGAAAAAAGAGAAGGGTGATACTTGAGAGAAAGGGAAGAGATTTAAACAAGACATCCCTCTGTTCTCACAATCCTTAGTTCTGTTTTATTCTATGCTTTTTATGGATCGTGGTATTGCTTTGATTTCACATGGCTCTCATGTATGAAATATCAAAGAGTTTAGAAGGACTAGAGTGACAAAGGAGACTTTACATAGTCACCCCTTGGTGTCTATGTGTGAAGGATTCCCAAAGTATCTGTACATAATCCTATCCCTCATATAGTGTAGTACTTTTCAGTAATCTGTCCACATCTTCTCATACACTCTACATTGTCTGCTGATGATCTATTTTGCCCAACATGATGTAAATGTTACCTAGAGAGTTGTTATACCATGTTTCTTAGAGAATAGTGAAAAGTCTTGTACATACTCAATGCAGCCACATCTTTTCTGAATATTTATAATCTATTGTTGTTTGTTTCTATGGATGCAGAACTCAGGGACTATAAATAACTGACTAAATTTTTGGGTGGTTTTCATACTCAGATAAGACATTATAAAATAATCTATGACTTCCTGATACCACTGATACCATATAATTTAAATTCTCCAACATCATTATTATCAGCAGTAAAACTTTATTTTTGTTGTGGACTGGAGATTGAACCCAGGACCTCCTACATAGTTGACTAGTGCCACTAAGCTACATCCCAACCTCCTTTTTACCTTTCATTTTCAGACAAGATCTTACCGGTTGCCTGGGCTTATTCTACCAGTAACTCTGTAGGTGAACCTTGAACTTGCAAGCCTCTTTCCTCAGTCTCCTGTTTGGGGACTGTAGACTTAAAGCACTTGTGCAAGTGCTGCAGGAGTAAACCTGGTAAAGTCGTACTTGAATGGCAGTCTTTAAATTAATCTTGGATCCATATCCCTCTTGTTGGGATTCATCACCAGCATGTGAGGACAGAAATAACTCGCCCTAATGGGCAAACGAAGCTGCAAACCTTGTTAAAGTCAGCCATCAATCCAAGGTTACATAGTTTTTGAGTCCTGTACAAAACATTTAAATGAGCAGTTTATAGAAGATGGTACATAAATGAAATGTGAATGTCAAATAAATGCATGAAAACTATATTCAGCATCACTAGCCATCCAAGGACATAAAACTCAAACAATAAGGAACTATCATGTTGCACTCAACCATATTGGCTAGAAGAAAGAAAATGATCACAATGAGTTGGTTGGATGAGGTGAAGAAAAGACACCAATGGTAGGGGTAAAAAATGCTACAAACATGTTATTCGAATCTTGGATGGTCTTTTAATAAAAAAAATAGAGCCAGATATTGGGGTGAAAGCTGAAAGACCAGAGAAGCAGAGCAAGCTACAGCCAACCTTACCTTGCCAACTCCTCAGCTGAACCTGTTTTCACGAATGCTCAGACTGAAAACCTCTGAGTCCTCACCCAAAAGGGTCTCAGCTTAGCTGCTTTAGTTGTTTCCTCATGCCTTATATACCTTTCTCTGCCATGCTCTCACTTCCTGGGATTAAAGGTGTGTGCCAAGTGCTGTGCAACAGTGATCCTCATAGTAGTATAATGGAATTGGAACACTAATGCATAGTTTAAAAAGAGGCAAGAGCAGACTCCAGGAGAAGAAAAAAATAGTAGCTACTAATGAGATCCAGAGTGAAGGGTTTATCAGAAATGTTAACAATCTTCCCACTCATTTAAGAATGTGAATCTAATACCAAAAGTTTTTACTAATAGAGGGGAAGGTTTGTGGTATATTATCTAGTTTCAAATAAATCTATAATTGAAAAAGAAATCAAACCACCACAAACATATTCCTGAAAACAGCTACATCTCAGCAACAGGTTAGGATTCCAGAAGACATTGTCATCATTGCTGATATCTGTGTACCATTGTCCCTCACAAACTTCCAAGTGGGACAAGATACAGAGGTGGAAGATTGTTGTTATAGTTTGAATCTTACATATCTCCAAGTCTATGTGCTAATGGATTCATCCCTAAGGTAAAGCTGTGGTGAGGTTCGGGTCATCAGGAGGTGAATCCTGTAGAAGGTCCTTCAGCCATTGGTGGTCTGCCATTGAAGGGATTATGTTGTCCCACACCCAGCACCTTTCTCTTTCCCTTTGGCTTCCTGGCCCTGAGGCAAGCAGTTTGCTATGCTATATGCTGTCCACCATTTTCTTTCTTTTCTTTTAAATAGTATTTTTATTTTATAATTAACTTAATTTCACATATCAGCCACAGATTCCCCCATCCTCCCTCCTCCCACCCCCAACCCTCCCCCAATCCACCCCCCATTCCCACCTCCTCCAAGGCAAGGTCTCCCCTGGG
This sequence comes from Peromyscus attwateri, assembly GCA_902168425.1. Lineage (NCBI taxonomy): Eukaryota > Metazoa > Chordata > Mammalia > Rodentia > Cricetidae > Peromyscus > Peromyscus attwateri. Next base: position 7,146 of record CABHPP010059440.1, read on the forward strand.
GAGTCAGTCTAGCCTGGTAGACTCAGCCTAGGCAGGTCCAGTCCCCTCCCTACATCAAGGCTGAGCAAAGTGTCCCAGCATAGGCCCCAGGCTCCAAAAACTCAGGCCATGCACCAAGGACAGGTCCTGGCTCCACTGCCTGGGGGCCTCCCATACAGTTCAACCTAATCAACTGTCTCACTTATCCAGAGGGCCTGGTCCAGTTCCATGGTGGTTCCTGCGCCATTGGTTCACAGTTAATGCGTTTCCACTAGTTTGGCTATGTGTCCCTGTGCTTCCTCCAACCATGGTCTCAACATCTCTTGCTTATACAATCCCTCCTCTCTCTTGCCGATTGGACTCCTGGAGCTCCATGAATGAAGACCCAGGGGAATAGGAAGAAGCAGAGTGCTAGAGAGGTCCCCAGAAATCCACAAAGATACCTCCATTGTAGACTACTGGCAATGGTCAAGAGAGTGCCCGAGCTGACCTGCTCTGGTGATCGGATGGCCGAACACCCTGGCTGTCATGATAGAACTCTCATCCAGTGTCTTATGGAAGTGGATGCAGAGATCCATGGCCAAGCTGTCCACCATTTTCATAAAGTATGCCCACTAAATCCCAAAGCAGTGGGTCAAGTGATCTTAAACTGGAACCTCAAAAATGTAAGCTGAAAAAAACTTTTCTATCCTTAAGTTAGCTGAAGTGTTTTGGCATAGTTACAGAAAGCCAGCATTATAATAATACTAATGATCTCATGAAGTCCTAGGCTAGTGGATATGTATGTATCTTGGTCTTTAACAAAAATTTAAAAAGTTAAAAACTAAATCTGATGGTTTGATGAGATGGCTCGGTGCTTTGGAGTACTTGCAATACACACAAAAGGACTTCAATTCAGATCCCTAGCATCAACATAAAAGGCAGGCATAGATGGATCCTTGCATGTTCCTGACCAGCTAGTCTAGCCCAAATAGCAAAATTTAGGTTCACTGAGAGATCCTGTCTTAAAAAATAATATAGAAAGCTATAGAGGAAGATGTATTTACAGCCACTTCTGGCCTACACATGTGTGTACATATGAGCACAAACACTCTCATACACACATGAACATGTAACACCTACACAAATTCTGCTAAAGAAGAACTTCATAAAAAAGGATATTGAGAGGAAAATATTTGTATACCTAAAAACGTGTTTCTTTTTTAAACTAAGTAATAAAAAAGGCAAAAGAATGATAAACTTATAAAGTAAAATGTTAGGCAAGGTATTCTTATTTAAAGTTCAGTGTTTAATGTAGCCTGAGTCATGTAGGTGATGGCTAGTAACATGTCAGGCCTTGCCTAACCTGTTGAACAGTCCTGAATAGGAGAATGGGGATTGAGAAATAACAGGTAGGAAAAATAGAGGTATAGATGTAAAAGAAAAAGATAGAGACACAGGATAGCTTCAGGAGGGCTCTGAGTCAATACCACAGCAACCCCGAGTTTATTTCTCAGGGCCCTTTTATACCCAAAACAGGGGAGGCAAAAAGACCTACTCCTCTCAAGGTCACTGTGGTTCAAGATACAGACAAGCTTAAACACCTCCTTAATTCTCAAAACATCTAGTAACCACAGCTTCAGCGAAACATCCTGTTATCCAGCCTAAAGGGGCAAAGACAAACTTGAACTCTCTGACCTTGAGTCAAGATGGAATCAAGGCACAAACTGGGGTCACTGTGGGCTCCCATAATAACAGTTATGCAATAGGCCTTCACATTGAGACTATCAGTCATGGCCTCGAGTCTCAACACCCACCCAGCCAATACTGCAAGCTCCATGTGGTAAATGTCCACCACAAATGACCTGTGTGTTTCTTTTGTGCTCTGTTTTACCATACATACTCTGTGGGGGAGATAGTAAGACACAAATGTCACCATGTTATTACTGCCTGCTTTGCTCAGCACAGTAATCATAGTCAGCATGCGTTTATCTCTCTCTTCTGCTTCTGTGTCTACCTGCTAAGTCTAGTTCACTCCTGGAACAAAATACTTAAAAACTCATCCTGAAACAGTGTCCCTAACAAATATATCCAGTCCTTTTCATAACACTGCCTGTGGAGCTATCTCTTCTCCAGCTCGATTTATTTTGTCTCTCTTTTGAGTGTGATAAGCCAAACCACCTCTGAGACTATACATTAGTAATGTACTCCTACACAGGAAATCCTGGCATTATACCAGCAACGGTCCATGATTCTGAGGGTAGCTGATAGGAAATGTATTTGAGGAAGGCAAGGAGTTCTATGAGGGAGCAAGAAAGTACAAAATACGGCATAATGAAGAAAGCTACTCAGAATGAGAAAAGGCAGAGGATGAGACTACATGTTCCCAGGATTGATTCAAACCTTTTTCAGTATATTAAGAAATCCTCAAGTGAATTAAATTTTAGCATCTTTGCTATTTCTATGATCTAATTATAAATATATTCAACTACCTCTTGTGTCCTCTGCTCGTAGAACTAGTAGTACCTTTTACACAGTCCCTAATTATCCCTAAATATTGGCTATTTTAAGGAGAAGTTTAGTCACACTAATAGCATAGTTTCCAAAGTTAATGGTTTCCTCAAGCAAGGGAATCATTATAAATGAGTCCATACTGCTTTCTTCTAATAACTTGCCCAACTTTAAATGAGTTTGCATACTAATGGGTATCCAAAATAAAATTTTAGAAGTGTTTCAAGAACTAGTTTCTGACTCAGAAGTTTATATTCCATTCAGGAAGAGGAACTGTGAAGAAGAAAAATAAACTCTTTCCAGTTAGGTCCCAGTGAGGAGGTACATTAAGCAGGAGTATTGGCAAAGAATCTGTACAATCTCATGGATGCTGCCTAGAGCACAAATGAAGCCAGCCACATTCCTCTAGCATGTTATTTTTATGCTGACTTTGATATGGAAACAGAATTGTGGGGAGATTCTTAATCTGGATTAACAAAAGCAACAGCAAACATAAAAGGATGGAACCTTCAGAGTTAAATGAGGTTCACATATCCCACATAGACTTACAAAATAGAGTCACCTTGAAAGAAAGGAATCTGCCTTGGTGAGAATAGAAATAGAAAAAAATTACCCCAGGTTTAAGAAAAGTCATAAAATGAACCAGAGAATTTTGATGCATAATCGTTCATTGCATCTCATTTTACTTTTTGGCAGAGATGGGGAAAACATTCTAAATCTGTCTTCCTTCAGGTTTTAAAATACGTTCCTAATAAGAGCCAGTTAATCACTATACAATCATCTGAACTTTTATGAAATCCCTGTGGACCATTTGACTAATTGATTTTGATTGCCTATACCTACTCTGACAAGTTGAAACGGAAAAGATAAAAATTAAGGTCTTTCAAGGAAATGGACTCTATCAAGGATACAACTAAATCTGTGTGTACATAAGATACGCAGCCCTGCTATGCAGGGGCAGCAGAGTGAGGAGGTTGCCGAGTGGTAAAAGGAAATACTGGTCGCCACTTGGAAGATGCACAGCTCACTGAAACTTACTTACATGGAGGGTCCACAAGGAGCATGTAAGGAGAGAGGACCAGTAGTGTCAGCTTGAGCAAAAATATTTGTCTTCACTATACTGTTTCCACCTAGTAAAGTAGCAATGGTTACTTGTAGGTCAGACTTTCTAACTATAAACTTATGATACTGATATCATAAGTTTGCTACCTGGCATTGCTCTTGAGTGGCCAGCATTTCAAATAATAGCTTGGCAGAGCACAGATACAAGAAGTAATCCCCTCTGCCAGTAATGTTCCTGTGTCTAATTCTTTACATCTGTGTATGTACTGGAGATTCCCATCTTAGCCCTTGTGGCTCACTCCCATTGCACCCTGGGTCTGGTCAGAATCTTGGGATCTGAAACAGAGATTTGTTGGTGGATGCCAATGTCCTGGATTGCTCAGGAATCATGTAGTAAAGTTTTCTCACATTGCCTCCAAACTTAAAGATCCCAGAGCATTGCAAGATTCACAGTAAATTGTTACACACACAAAAAAATAGAATCTGTTTTCTTTGTTCCTTAGGCTTTGCCAAATCTTCTTTTTATTATTGCGATATAATAATTGTTCCTCTCTATTGGCTACAGAGTCTATGTTTTGGTATAATTGTACATATCATACTGATCAAGTGAGGATATTTAGATTTTTCACTCATCTCAAACACTTATCATTTATTTGTGATAATAATATTCAAAATCCTTTTTAGCTATTTTGATTTATATTACACTATTTGTTAATTAGAAACACCCTTCTGTGCAATACAAGAAAAGTTGTGACTTTGTACCCATTATCCCAGCATGTCACCCTCTCCATGAGCCTATGGTGATCACTGTTCTGTTCTCTACTTCTACCAGTTCAGCATTTTTATGTTATACACATCAGTAAATTATGTGATATCTGGTTTTCAACTCCTGACTTGTTTGGTTATACATTTATGATCTCCAAGTCTATCTGTATTGCTACAAATAATGTGGCTATTCTTTGAATGACCAGATATTGTCCCATAATGTTTGCTATATTTTCTTTATTCAACCATTAGTGAGCACTTCCACTGATTCCATATCTTGGCTGCTACGATAACTACTAAAGCAAACATTAGAAGTTGTGTATCTCTTTGTGAAATTGATAAATTGTAAAGTAATTCCACTGGGTTTTTGTTTGTTTGTTTGTTTGAGGAAAATCTGTCCTGTTTTCCATAGTGGTCATATTAATTTACATTTCCACAAATAGGACATAAGGATTCCCCTTTCTCCAGGTCTTCACTAGCATTCATCATTGCTTGTCTTCTTCACTGAAATTATTCTGTCTGAATTGAGATACATTTTTGATGTACAGATGTATTCATCCCTGATACATCCCTGATACATCCCTGAACATATTTCAAGTACTCACTGTCCATTGGGAACCAGAGCTGGCATTAAAAGGGACACACAGACCAAAGCAGCATGACAGAAAATCCAGCAGTCATCTCACGCACTTGGAGCTCTGTGCCTTGTAACAAAGAAAAACAAGAACATACATGTTGATCTCTTCTTTCTAATGTGACAATGTTAACAATAACAAGAGTCCTGAATCGTGTCTCTCTTCTCTTCTTAACATGTATCAGGCTAACAACATACAGAGAAATATGAACAACCACATGTTAAAGACTTCAACAGGACCTGAAAAGTTCAATGGGAAAGCTGAACAACACAAACTAACACAAAGAAATCTGAAGATGGATTGTAAATGGGCATAATTGCTTATTCTGCTGAAGAGAACATGTTTGCACATCTATCAATACATACAACTTGCACGGAATTGCAAAAGAGCTCAGAGGCAATGAACAGAGCCACACAGCAATCACCAATAAAGAAAGATATGAGCACTGCACTTGTTCCAATGAAGTACCCCATGTCCATGTACACATGAACGAGCTGCACTAATTGGAATCAGTGGGTTATTACAGTGTGGATTTATTCTGAGCCTGCTGATTAAATGTGTGTGTTTGTCCCAGTACTATAATGCTTGTGTTCTAAAACTTGTAGTGTAGCTGGAAACCAAGTATTATGCTGCCTGCTGTACTGTTATGTTGTTCAGGATTACAGTCAAGGTCTTAGTGTTTCCATGTGAGTTTTAGAATCTGGGATTGTTTCTTTGCTTTTTGTTTTGTTTTGTTTTGTTTTTTTTCCTGTTAAGAATGTCACTGGGAGCTGGGTATGGAGGCATGTGCTTTTAACCCCAGTACTTAGGAGGCAGAAGTAGGTGGTTATCTATGAGTTTGAAGCCTACTATGGTCAACATAATTATTTAGTTAGTTCTAGGCCAGCCAGGCATACACAAAGAGACCATGTCTTAAAAAAAAAAGACATTGAACTTTTGACTGAAATTGTGTTCATTCTATAGATCACTTTTGACAATATTAATTCTATCAATCCATGATCAGAAATTATGTCCTTAGTAACATCTTCAATGTCTTCATTCAGTATTTTAAAATTTACATTGTAGAGGTTTTTCACTTCTCTAGTAGGCTAATTCTCTGTCTCTCTCTGTCTCTCTGTCTCTCTGTCTCTCTCTGTCTCTCTCTCTCTGTCTCTCTCTCTCTCTCTCTCTCTCTCTCTCTCTCTCTCTCTCTCTGTGTGTGTGTGTGTGTGTGTGTGTGTGTGTGTGTGTGTGTGTGTGTTTAATTATTTCCCTGGCTTCTTTATAGACAAATTAATTATTGGTATAAAGAAAAGTCACTGAGTATTATACACTCATTTTGTGTCCTCATAGTTTGCTGAAAGTGTTTATCAGTTCTAGGACTTCTTTCTGGTGTTGTCCATGGGTCATGGACATGTAGTGTCACTCCATTGGGAAATTAGAACCTTTTTCTAAGTGTAATCCTTTTGATTCTCCTTCTTGTTTCACTTGTGTAGCTAAGACTTCAAGCACTGTATTAAATAAAGATAAAGTTCAAACCCTTGTCTCGTTCCTGATTTTAGTGAAAATGATTTGAAAGGATTCCTTGTTTAGTATAATGTTGACTATAGGTTTACTGTGTATTACCTATTTTATGCTGAGGTATCTTCCTTTGAATCCTAATTTCTTCAGTGTTTATATCATGAAAGACATTGGACTATGCCAAAAAACTTTTCCCAATATGTTGAGTTGATCATAGGATTTCTACCCAACACTATTTATGTGATGTATTGAATTTGCTGAATTGTTTATACTGACCCACCCTGGAAATTCTAGAGTGAAGCCAGTGAGAGCATGGTGAATAATCTTTTGAATGTGTTCAGTTTAGTTTCCAAGTATTTTATTAGGAATTGGAAAGATTTAGCCTATAATATTCTTTTGTTGTGACTTACTAAGTTTGGGTATCAGAGTACTACTGGCTTCATTAGATGTTTGGCAGAATTCTTTTGTAGTTTATGGAACAGTATGAGAGAAGTCAGTGTTACTTCTGCCTTAAATGTCTTGCAGAATTTAGCATTGAATCCATCTGGGCTTGGGTATGATTTTTATTTGAGAGACATTTTACTACTGCTTCAATCTCCTTGCTTTTTATAATTCTACTTACATTGATTACTTCATATTGATTTAATTTTAGTTGGTCACATGTGTCAAGATAGCTAGACATTTACCCATTTCTTTTAGAATTGTCTAATTTATTGGCATATAGGTTTTCAAAGTATGCCTTAATGATAACTGAATTTCATCAGTGTCTGTTCAAAGTTTCCATTTTTATCTCTTATCTTACTAATTTGTGTCTTCCCTCATTTTTGTTAGTTCGACTGTGGGTTGATACTTACATATACTGCTTGAAATACATCATTACATAGCCTCCTGGCTTTTAGAGATTCTGTTGATAAGTGAATCATTACTCTGCATTTGCCTCCAAATAACTGAGAATCATTGGATGCAAATCAATCTATGAAGCAAACTGAAGCCACAACATACTGGTGTAGCTATTTTTATGTCTGATAAAGTAGACTAAACCTAAACTTGTCAGAAGAGGTAAGGATAGTCACTACATATTAGGAAGGGATAATCTAATAAGATATAAAAGTTATAAATGTCCATGCAGCAGTTGTGAGAGCTCCCAATTTGGTAGAAGAAACACTAAAGGCATGAAATATCAGACAGATCATTGAATCTCAGTTTTGTGTTTGTTTGTTTGTTTGTTGTTCTGATATCTTTATCAACAGAATGTGTTTTCATAAAGGCAAAAGATAGTTGGGTCTTGTTCTGTAGTCAGTCAGCAAGCCTGTTTCTTTTAACGGCCAAATTGGGACATCTGTATTTTAAAGCAGAGCTGGGGGTGGAGTGTTGTGTTCCTCTGGAGTTTGAAGAAATAACCAGTTCTTCCAATACATAAATTTCATCCCAAAGAGTCACACTGGGTTTCTAACATCCATAACTACAGAATGATAGAATTGCATTATCTGAAGCCAATCTATGATAATTTTTACAGCAATAGGAAACCAAAACAATGATAAGAAATATAGAAATAAACCAAATAGACTAAATCTTCTCAATGCTGCTGTAAACAGAATAAAATCCCCTAGCCCCTTAAATAATCACCTTCTACTCCCTTTCATACCAGCTTCATATGACCAAGTATCTAGAAGGTATTTGGCATAATTGTAAGATATATAAGACAGAATAGATATATCCCTGGTCACTGTTTTTAAGATATTTACATCTTCTGTTAAATGCTATTCCAGAATGAAGCAAACCTAGTTTCCATGGAGATTTGTTATTGTGTTTCAGCTGAGGAGAACCTGAGGTATTCTTCAAGAGTAGTGAGGTAGAATCTGAAGGCAAGCAACATTATCTGTGTGTTCCCAAATGACCTAGTACTGAGTTTCCAGCTTCTCTACATTCATTGACTGCAAATCATCAACTTGTCATGTTAGAAGAGCTGAAGAAGAGACTCTTTAGTAGCTGACCTTTCTCCAGGTAACTCAGTCAGTTCCTACAGCTCTAACTAGAAAGAAAGCAGATGTATGTACCAAAAAAACTTCTCCCTTCAGTGGGCATAGGATAGTTTATTCTATTTTCAAAATTGCCAGCTAACACATGAAAGCCATCCTAGTAAACAGTTCTGAATCTGGCTGTTTGAACAGAATTTGGATTTTCTCTTCCATGAACTTATTCCTTGCTCTGAGATCAACCAGAAATTTCATTTTAAG
>CABHPP010059442.1:6271-23802 GCA_902168425.1 Peromyscus attwateri
TTTTTTTTTTTTTTTTTTTTTTTTTTTTTTTTTTTTTTTTAGTTATTGCAGTGAGACATACACTATTAAAAACTTCACTCTCTGAGTAATTTTTAAATGTATAGCTCACTGGCTTTAGGCACATTCTCTGACTAATCTTTAAGTGCACAGCTCACATGTTTAGGCTTTAGGCGTGCTCACATGGTTTTTCGGCCCTCACCACTACTTACTTGTTTGTTCCCAGGTCTCTGCACATCTTAGGACCCGGGGGACTCCAGTGCCCAGTTCTGGGTCTGCCCTTGGTAGACTAGTTATGGTGATGAAGTTGCAGAGAAAGCGCAGGGACTGGGGGTGTGTCCCTGACCTCCCAGTCTATGGCAATCTCCAGTCAGTTTGTGGGCAGCATGCTAGTCACAGGTGCGACCCCGCCCAGGGTGAGGGGACTTTGCTCCGGGTCTCAGTCACTGAAAGCTGTGGCTAACCCTCAGCTACAATCAGAGTCATGCCAAGAGCTAGAACTAGTGAATTATTACCTCCGACACATCACCTGGTAACCCCAGGCTATACAGCAGGGGAGGGAAAAAGATCGACTTTTGTAAATATTCAAAGTATATTTTATGACCTAAACTTATTTTTTAAAGAACTGCCCATCTCATCTTAACTTGCAGGATATAGTGGTTTGATTTCAATTTGCTAACCACACAGGGGTAGCAAAGGTTCTTCCGAAACTTCAAGATGTTAATATGTTCTGTATAAATGCTGGGCATTCGACGTCGCGTTTTTATTTTCCACTGTGTGTTATGATCTATCGATCTCCTAAAATGAACTTCAGTAGAGCCCGGGGATTTAAATATTTAAGAACGTAAACGAGAGGGCAAAAACAGTTGTATTTTTTTAAAAATCAGTTGAGTTAAGGACCAGGAAACTGGGCTTAGCTCTGTTTCCAAGTAAGCTCTGGTTTAAAGTGGGAGTCAGAGGCGTTGACTCCAAAGCTACTCTAGTCCATATTTACTTTCACAGTAAATTATGAATGATTTAGCTCTGGTAAATATTTTTGTTAACTTCCCTTGGCAATGACGGGCTTTCCAATGCCACAACACAGCTCTATAGTTACAGAGCTGTTCTGTTTGTCGATGAATCTGCCTGTTTGTCCTGCTGGGTGCTGCTGAGAGTCAGGGCGGGTTTCTCACGTCTTGGGAGGACTACTCTCTCCCGGAGTTCCTAGGGACATCTGGTCTGGCAAGGACCTCTCCATACCACGGTTCAGCTGACTGAGGAAGTCCCACAGGTGCCACATGACACCATCAACCACAGTACCAATATCCTAGCGGTGCACCGAAAAACCACAGCTCTGACCGACGGTGGTTGCTTCTCCGCTGTGGTTTCTTCCCTCATTTCTCTTGTGTGACCATAAATGTGCAGTGTTTTAGGTAGGTCTTTCGAAAGTGCCATTTATGGTCTACACAGTAGCAGTTGGGGTGCACCAACCATTATCATCCATATACTTAGGAAAGTTTTGGTTCCATGTTGCTCACATTGGCATGTGCCCGAGAAACACATCACATAGGAATCTTCCAGATGGGTCCCCTTGCTGCTTGTCAAGTGCCACACCAGTTCACTGTCTGTGCAGGTGTTTGTGATGCAGCTGCACTCATTACACGCGCTTTCTGTTTACATTTTTGTCTGAGTTTTCAAGCACAATTTTAAGGACACAAATCAGATGATGTTATCCTTAGGTGGTGATGTTTCCAAGGTGACACCTCTGGCTTTGAGTTTTAGCAGCTGTCACATACAAAGAGGGAAAATTCTTCTGTTTCTTTGAAAAACTGCTTTACAAGTGAGGCTGTTAACATTTGGGCTCCCTTCTGGCCGTGTGGGATTAGTCTAAACACGCAGTTTTCTACAGCATGCCCCATAGCAGGCAAGCAAGGTGAACAGCCTTGATGGCGACATGCAAGAACATTTTGTAGTATCTCTGGGATTAGGAATAGCAGGTCCTGAACCAACAACAAGACCTACTTGTACACGGTGAGATTTGAGCTCACAAAAAAGAGCACCCCTTTGCTGTCCTCAGGATTTCCCGTCCTGGATTGGGGTGCTCACATCAGAATGGCAGCAACACTCCCCATGTGCCCAGATCATCACTGATATGTCCTGTGGGGTTCTGCCTCTCATACCATGGGATTTCTTATCACCATATTTGGTTCGTACTACTTCCTGTTGGAACGCCCTCATTTGCCACCCCAGACTCTGGCTTGCCAGCCCTGTCTTGGAGTTCTGTGGTCTGCTCTCTCCATGAACAATATCCAGGTGCCCCCTGGGCCACAACCATTGTCATCCACAAAGGCCATTCACTTCTGCCTTCCTTTTCAAAGACCCTGTGCTACGAGGCAGCGATTGGCCCCTGAGGTGTGAGTTTCACATACATTCTTCTCCCCCCTCTTGATAGGAGGGACAGGACTCCTGTTCAGTCTCCCACGGGACAGGCAATGATTTGTGACTGCCCTCTATCTATGCTCATTTGTAGGCGTGACTCTTGCTGGATTTCGGGTTGGCAGGATGGACGGTGACGAAGCTTTGGACTTAGACACTGAACCACTATGACTCTATGCATAAGAGTATATATTTTCCCTCACATTAATTAGTATAATCATGATTTAAATAAGGAGGAGAGTATAAGCCTTAATAATGAGGAGCGTATAAGCCGAGCTGTATGACAAATGAAAAATTATCCGTGAATTTGATGACAGTGGGATCACTAATTGACAATAGAATTACCAAATAAGAAAACGAAACCTTTTATCATCTGTTGTGAAATAAGATGCACCACAGGCTTGTTGGTTTCTCTCTCTTCCCCTCCTTCCTCTCTACTCCGGAGTAGAGAATGGTATGATACCAGCAGCGATCTAAAATGTTTAATCGTCCAGTGAAAGACAGTGGGGTACCCTAGCCACAGGCTTCACGAAGCCCTCATTTTGAGCCACGTGTCAATCATTCCTGAAATATTTCCCTAGTCACTTAGGCTTTCTCTTTCTCCTTTTCAGTTTGCTACAAACTAGGGCTCCTTAAAGGCTCAGCCGACGGAATGCGGAAGGATAATAAGGCATTGCCTCTGCTTATTCACGTTGTGTGCAAAGCAGGCCCTTCTGCCCTGCTGCTGTTATCTGTGGGACCTTCAGGTGCTGAAAGATAGCCCTGCGGATGGGAAATCTTTACTCTATACAGAACTGGAGGGTGTCTGTGAGTTAAACCAGGCCTTGGGCTTGGAATGGTTCCTGTAATGTAAGAATGCGCAGCGCATGCTCTGGGTCACAGAGGGAAAGACACCAGGAATTCCCCCAAGAGCTCCCAGATTCCGTGTGTGACCCTGTTAGGGACTTCTCTGAAGGTACCATTGGAAAAGGTGGTGGGATTTGATCTGGGGGTCAGATGTAAGGAGTCTGCATTCAGGGGGTGAGGCTGGGCAGGAAGCTAGAGGTGTGTGGGGAGGGAGAGGAAACAGAGAGGAGTGGGGAGAAGAAGAGAAGGGAGCGAACCAGCTTGGATGGACACACTGCCACCTCACAGAGGGAGTCAGTTTCCCAAAGATGGAGGAGATAGATGGTCCGCCATCGCCATCTCTTCATGCCTGGCTGTGTAGAATTGGCTCTCTTGGAGGACAACTGGGAGGTCTGTGTGGCCAGACTTGTGTTGATTGTCTTTGAGAGTTCCATGGCTATGGGATCAGGTTGGGAAGAGAGAGTGTCTGACCTCATGGGCCAGTGAGGACAGCATGCAGGGGACGTGGAAGGTAGACCTGTGTGAGTATACCGAAGGATGAGTTCTGTCTGAACGTAGGGACTCCCTGAGTTCACTTCACTGTCCCTGGCCAGTGACTCACCATCACGGGATGGATCACTCTAGGTCATGTCCACCATGGGTCCCAGCGGACATTCGGAGCCCACCAACTCATCATACATGTAGCCAGGCAATAGCCACTGTCACATGACGACTAATTATAGTCACATCTGTCTGCAGCTGGAGATGAAGCACTTGGCCTTCATTATGTATCCCCCCCCTGGGGCATCCTCTTCCCCAGTAAGAACATGAGATGTCCGCCCCCATCCAGTGGGACAAGTGGAAAAGCAGCGAGGATGAGTCAACAGACTGGCCCGAAGGAGGGAACTAGGACAAGGAGTACGGTCACATGTGGCTAGTTCTCGAAGCCAAGCCAACACCCTGGTCTCCACAGCGCGTGGTGGTGGTGGGAGCCCACATGGGTCCTGCAACCCGGTCTCAAATGAGAAACAGATGGAGCACAGATCGCTCAGGCTAAGCCTTAGTCATATTATTGGGGGCGGGGGCGCGGGGGTGGGGTGGGGAAGGCGCTGAACATTAGCCCTTCAGTGGGTGTGCTAATTTTTAATTTTATTTTTGCCAAGAATGTATCAGCACTTGTAGTTGTTTTCAAACTGGAGCAGAGTTATGTTGTAAGTTTACAGGGTAGTTAGTAATGGTTGTTCTGTGTCTGCCTTCCATTATCAAATGAGACGGAAATGATATTTTACTGAACAGAAATTCTCCTGTCAGTTGAATGGAGATAAAGAATAGTTTTCCCATCTCTGGGGGTGGTTTCTGTCCTAAATAATCAAAACGAAATGATAAAATACTGAGATACGTGCAGGTGAAGGTGGATGCGACCCCCTGAGACTGCAGAGGACAATCTTTCACCTTTACATCTGCCAAACATATTTTTGGAAGTTCAAAATTCCTATGTAAATGTCAGTTTTTTGTTTGGGGTGAGAGCACTCTGGGCTTCCCAGAGGCTAAGTACACACCGCCAGTGACCTACACTCCTGACCCGCTTTTCACTTTTTATTGTGAGACAGGGTCTCCCTAAATTGTCCAGGTTGACCTTGAATTCACTGTATAGCCCAGGCAGACTCTGAACTTGAGATCCTTCTTCCTTGGCCTCCTAGTTAACTGATACCACAAGCTTGTGCCCTCACACCTGGCTCAAATCTAAACTTTTAAGCACTTATTATTTCTGCTGTGATATCTGACCTCTAGTGTGATCTCCATTTCAGTTTTCTAGTTCTGTTCACAGTTGAGGATGCATTCGATGGCATTTCCAGTTTTGTGTCGGGTTGTGTGTGCCCCCGACTCTCCCACCCACAGCACACGAAGGCTGTGTCTGCTGCTACGCTCCCTTCATTAGCGTATGCCTTTAATTCTGCTCCAGTAGCCCTGAAATACATTTCCTCTCTTCACATATTTCCTTTGTTGGGTAAGTAATTATTCTGAAGACCCCTGAGGAAGTACTCTGACAGGAAGTGCATTGGGCTTGCAGTATCCCCCATGAAACATTTTGACATTTTGCACAGGATAGGGAATGTGAAAAGGAATCTGAAAGATAAGCTGTTTGCGCTTGGCAGAGCTCCACATGTCCCTATTTGGAGGGATGCGAAACACATAAAAATTGTTCAAGCGGGGATGTTAAAATGTCCACTGCCATCAGAAGCTAAGCACCAACTTATCCTGTGTGCTCCTTCCAAGCACTACTCTGATAGCTCTCATTCACAGTTAGCGGATCCGTCGGGCAGACCATCCCTCTACATAGTAGCATGGCAGCTGGTGTGTGCTCTGGCTCCCTCCCACAATGCTCTGACACAGCAAGCATTTTTGTCTCTTGTCTGTCACGTGGAGCCTGCTGTGATGTTAAGAAGGGCTTCTTGGTGTCTTCAGCTCAGGGACAACCTGGAAGAGCCTTCGCTTCACCGAAGGCCGTTGACCTCCCCTGCCTTCTTTGGCAGGGACCGTGTGCATTGTGAAGTCATGGTGTGTTCTCAACCTACTGTATTTTATACCATTAAGGTTGCTGGTTCTGCTTTCTGGAAGCCTTAGTGGGAGTGAGAGAGAAGGTTTTACTAACACAGATGGTTTTAACCTGTCCCGAGAGGTTTGCGGAGAGACTCAGAGAATATAAAAGGTATTTGCCTGCGGATTACTTCGTGGGGCTTTCTGCATTCTTTGGTTATTGCGCCCTCTGCTTCTGTTTAATGCTGCCTCTGCTGTTGGAACTTTGTGCACACCCATGTCTGAAGAGGGCCTCGGGGGGCAGGCTACACTTTTGTTGCTGTGACCAAGTACCCAACAGGAAGCAACTTAAAGAGGACAAGAGTTTATCTGGGCTCATATTTCCAAGAGACAGTCCATCATGGAGACAGCAAGACAGCGGGTGGCTCTGCAGTGACGTGTAGGCGGGACTCTTCATTTTGGTGGATCAAGAAAGAGAGAGTGAGAAAGAGGTAGAACTGAGCTACCCAGCCTCAAGGCCACTCCTCTTGACCCACTTCCTTCATTGAGGCCCTGACTCCTAAGGGCTCCATGCCCTACTAAAACAGCTCCGCCAACTGGGGACCGAGCAGTCAAACACCTGAGCCCAAGGGAGATCTCATCACTTAAACCACAACGCGGGGCATTGGAAACACATTTTTCTCTCCAGCTTTCCATGTGGACGGATTTTCATGCTCTTGTTGTTCCGGGCCACAGGATGTGTCTAGTGGGACGTGGCAAAGAGGACTTTCGGAAGTGATGCGGTTGTCATCCAGTTCTCTCCAGTTCTGAAAGTGTAACTGCTTTTTAGCTGCGAGCCCTCTGTGGTACCTATTCCTGTGTACCCGGGCTATCTGTCTACTCTCTTGGCCGTGGATGGCCAACTTCTGTGAGAGAGACCAAGTCTCACATGGTTTGCCCTTTGAGATTCTGTGGTCACATTCCAGGGCCCCAAGTGGGCAGCATTCCTGACCAACTTCCTCCTGCCTGTATCTCATGGGAAGAGAGAACAGGACTTAGCTAATCTAATTGACCCTAGGAAGGGAAGGGACTGTGCAATTCACAGAATGTTCCAGTTCCTCCCGTTCTAGAATCTGAAACAGATGGGCTGGGAGCTGGTGGATGTGGCCCAATGCGCTCCAGACATGGAGAAGAATGAGCAGGCCTCATAAAGTCCCTCAGATCTGGAGCCAAGGGGGGCACTGCTGGGCTCCCAAACCACACACATCTTTCTATTTTGCTGAGGGGCCTCAGGAAGTCATGAAGTTCGTGATAACCCTGAACATGTGAGGTTCCCCATCACCTGACATCTGTGTAAGTCACAGAGTCATGGGCCCTTTGCAGTCTGTCAGGTTGCTGTGCATGGCTAAGACTTTGTGAACGAGGCTTTTGTTTCAATTAGTTATTTCAGAAGTAAATGTCAACTCTGATTGAAAGGGGACCTCGGGGTACTATTTGTATTGGTTTTAACTCTGTGCCCCGGAACTGCAGAACAGCCCCGTGTCCTGTGTCTGGTGAAATTTAGCAAGGGCCACTTCATGAAAATGGAAATCATTAAGGATCAGAATAGTGACATTTCAAACTAAATCCTATTAAACAAAGTCAACAAGTGTTACATGATTTGTGGCTGTTTTTTTTTTTTCCTTCTCTAAAACTTGATGGTTGTTTTCAATCAAGTTATTTACATGAGCTGCAAGGCCACCCAGAATATGACACAGAAAGCGTGGTCTCCAGCTTGTCTCTTTGGGGGTCTGGTGGTGTTTGCCTGTAATCCCAGCCTCGAGAAGATTGAGGCAGAGTATGTGGAGTTCTAGGCTAGCACGATGATATAGAGAGATCCTATGTCAACCTTGACCTCTCACCTCCAAATCTCCTCCTCCTCCTTTTTTTCTGAAAACCATATTGTAATTTAGATGTTACTAGAACAGTCAGTTCTTCTGAATTGCTTTCTGGGGACCAGAATTCTGGTAATAAGATTTCCTGTGTGCCTAAAAAAATTTCCCATGTGAATAAAGATATATGTATTGGCTCTGGGATTAGACTTTTTGTGTGTGTAACGTAGAGTCTAGGCTGTGGGGGGAGGGGCACTCTACCTATTCAATTTTGTTTTCCGATTCTGTCAAGAGTTTCTTAAGACCTGAAGTAGGTTCCAGACAAGATGCCTACTAGTTACCCACACACCTCAGGGCTTCTTTCATCGTCTCTGCCCAGGGTGGGGGTTGGGGTGTCCCCTGTACCTTACGGAATCCACTGATGGTTATAGGAACAACTCCGGGAAACTGATTTGAAGAACTCCTTCAGAGAGAGCGTCCTAGATGGCAGCAGCGTTTCAGACAGAGAATCCCAGCCTCATCACATAGCTGTCTTTAGCGTCTCTTCAAATGGGATAGTTCCTAGGAAGGGCCATTGTCTGTCACATAGAAAATATGGTAACCTCAGGCTGTTGTTGACTCTCTGCTAAGGGTGGGTGGTTGGGAGCCAGTTCTCACAGGGACCCTGCAGTCTCTTGCCTGGTTAATTTCTCTGGGTGAAATCACTGGGGAAAGGATGAGAATAATCAGAATTTCATAAGTGGGGGTGAAGTACCCTTGCTTCCAAGCACAAGGTTTTGGGCAACAGCAGATCCCAGTGAGCAGGATGGCCTGCCGCTCCTGGGACTTGGAGTTGCCTGCCTCCCGGTGTCCCTGCTGCTGATGCAGAGGCAGCCTCAACAATGGGTGACCTGCCATTGGTTAATTAATTAGCAACATCCTTTCTTAGTGGGGGCTTTATTACCCAGGCAGGCTTTTGATAAAACAGCCTGAAACAGCTCCACACTAAGCTCAGGTTATGGCTAAAAGCTCAGGGTGTCCCAGACTGAGTCACCATGTCATGGGACCAGGTGGTCAGAGGTGGGGACAGTTAAGTCAGCAGTCAGTGAAGTCCCTCGGTGTTTTTCTCTGTGTGCTCTGGATGGTCTCTCTTCAGTCCAGGCTAAAGACTTTGGCCCTGGTGGCGACAGAAATGCACATTCAGAGGCAGGCAGAGCACAGGGAGCGATTCGAAATGTCAGGAGGGCTGTGAGAGCGCATGCTGAAATAGCTGGGGTGTGAGTCAGCTTGAGGAACAGATCTTGACCGCTGGGCTTTACTTGGCTAGCCGTCAAGTGTCCCCATCTCCAAAATATAAAATTAAGAACAGCTCACCGTCTTGGAGGCACTTGTTCAGCTTTAACTCATAAAATAAGTGTCTCCAGATGGGGTTGTTTTGGGCAGAGGATCTCTATGGTGATGGAGCCTGGAGGATGCTGTTAAAAATATAGGCATCTCATGAGCCAGGGACTATTAATAGCATACTTTTATTTTGAAGGAACTGTTACCACCTGAAGCAGAATATGGGTCTAAATTGTATTTCTGAGCCGACACAATACCCCTAGTAAATCTTGCTGAATGGCTCCTCCTCACCCTTTTTAACACCACGTTGTTGTCTACAGTGGTTTAAAGCTTGGATTCCACCAAGGGCATTGTGAAGTGTGGTGTGTACGTCTTTTCTTCTGTTGGCCACTTAATGGCCCTTCTGATTTCGATCTCGTCTTAGCATGCTACGTTAAACCTCTTCATTTCGTCTTTGTACCTGTGGGATGGAGGTGTTCCTTAGATGTGATGATTGCTGGCTTCTCATTGGGCGTTTGAACACGTCCCTATCTCCAGCTGTTGTTGATTCTTTCATGATTCTTTCTCGTCGAGTCTTTTGCTTGTCTCCAAGTCCCTGGAAACACAGGGGACAAGCAGAGCCCACCTTACGGAGTCTTAGATGTGAAACTCCTAAATCAGAGCTGGCCTTTTCTTTGCCTTGTAACACTACTCACATAATCCTAGGTGAGTCAATTTCTAATAGACAAGGGACAACCAGTCTTGTGACATGTGTCATTGAGTACCAGGCCATGATCCCTAGAACCTAAGGATTTCTCTATGGAACGTGTGGCTCATCATTGGTCACCTCCAGGCTTTGTCACTGCAGGGTCTCACGAATGGTAGGTGGGACTTGCCTCGTAACTGGATGCTGATGCTGATGTCATAATTCAATTCAGATCTTTTTTTTTTTTTTAAATTATGTTTCTTTATCTATTATGAGTGGAGATGTGTGCATGTGCCGTGGCACCCATCAGAGGACTCCCCTTCCATGATGTGGGTGCTCTCCTTCCATTGTGTGGGTCCTGGGTTGGACCCCGGGCGGTCAGGCTTGGGGACAAGGGCTGACCCATCTCGCTGGCTCTCAGTTCACATCTTGACCATACTTTGAAAGTGATCTCCTGTTGAAACTTTTTTTCTTTCTTTCAGGGTGATTGTGGTGGCTCTGGCTGTGGAAAATGTGACTGTCACGGCGTGAAGGGACAAAAGGTGAGTGGACACACGCCATGATCCTTTCTGAATGCTGCTGCCCCTCCCCCCAAAGCGTGAGCCTAATACAATAATCAGCTGCTGGGGGTGGGGATGGGGGGTGGTGGTCAACCTGCTTCCTGCTTCTACAGTTTCCCCAGAGCAGCACAGGGAAGCAGAGTGTTTAAACAGTGTTCTGAGCAACCTTATCACCGTAACAGGCACCCTCCAGGCATCCTCCTAATCAGTGACAAGGAGCCAGCAGAGCCTGGAGACCCTCCCTGTACTGGAGGTGGGGAATCAAATGTGCTGGGACAGTGTCTTTTGACTCAATGGTGCTTTTTGGAATTGATGGATAAGGACTAAATTTAGCACTTTTTTGAAATTAAAAAAAAAAAGTTCCTATATGCTTTGAAGGCTTTCTATCCAAATTAATGTTTTTTTAAAACAAATTTTCATCGTTTACATACTTGTCTAGATTTATTTATAAAAAATGAGGAGTGCAGCTGGGCGGTGGTGGTGCATGCCTTTAATCCCAGCACTCAGAAGGCAGAGGCACGCGGATCTCTGTGAGTTCGAGGCCAGCCTGGGCTACAGAGTGAGTTGCAGGAAAGGCTCCAAAGCTACACTGAGAAACCCTGAATTGAAAAACCAAAAAAACAAACAAACAAAAAACAAAACAAAACAAAAAACCATGAAAATGAGGAGTGCTTGTTGTTTCTCAGATATAAAATGCCAGTTATTAGAACAAGCTCTCTACCCTCTTACTTAAGAATTATGGATCTAGAAAAAGGAATTTTTCTTTCTTTTTGGTGGGCCAAACTCACTTTTTATTTTTTAAACGTAATTTTATGTATTATTCACAATTTCATACATGTATATAATGTAGCTTGCTGATATCCACCCCAAAGTTCCCTTTTCTGTCACCCCTTGGACCACATGGTAGACGTCTGGTGTTTGTGGTCATGGGTCCTAAACGGCACACCAATGTCTTCAGTTCCCAAGGGCGTTCTTTTGATATTCTAAAATGTCCACACATTAAATTCATTTTTGGTTTGTTGTTCTTAGAAATAGGATGGGAGCAACACACACACACACACACACACACACAGAGAGAGAGAAAGAGAGAGAGAGAGAGAGAGAGAGAGAGAGAGAGAGAGCGCAATAGTTACCTACATGAGAGAGAACATCAAAGCCTGAGAAAGGTTTCCATCAGTTTCTGAGACGTGCTTTCTGATGTCCCCCGAGGAACACTCGGACAGGTTACAGCCCACAGTCCCTTCTGTGGGAACTGGACTATCTGGGGCTGACGGCCACATTGCTTTGCACTGTGTCAGGCTCTTCCTGGAGATGGGATTCGCAGATTGTGTCTCCTGTTCCTGAGGAGTTACAGGTAGATCTGAAGGCTGTCATCTTGCAGTCCACAGAATGCCAGACATCAAGCCGTTCTCGCTGACTTTCAGAGCCAGCCTGAACTGTTTATTTTCCCAGCTGCCTGGAAGATCTCGCTATACTCAAGGTAGCTGACTTGACCTTGCATCCAGTGGCTTTTTGTCCTCAGAGATGGCCTTGTGGGTATGCTATCTTAAACTGATAGGGCCTGGATGTTCTTGCTTAATAAGGCTTCCCTCTCCTAGCCGTTGGGGTGTTAAAGGCATCCCAGTGTCTGGCATTTGCTTCATGCTTGCGAGTTAAGCGTGTATGCGTTGCTGGAACACGACTTGCTAAAGGAGTCTTTCTCCTGACCATGGCAGTTTTTATTTGTATAAAACTACCACTGTTTCTCACCCTGCAATGTCCAAAGAAGGAACCTGGACTAAACTACAGGATTAAGAGGCTCCTCCTGTAAAAAAGTCACAAGCAAGAGGCCGGATTCCGGAAGAAGCAGCGGAGTCATACATCGCTGTCCTGACAAGGCAGTAACCTGTGGTCTGGAGTGAGAAAGGACAGCTTCCTGGATGAAGCAGGATTAGGGTCACACCATGTTCCCTGCATCTGGCCTGTTTGCATGTAGGTTAGAATCTGGCGTCACACATAGGTGGAAAGACATGTTAATTTGTTTTCATTAACAAATTTGTTTTCATTAACTGGAAACTGCCTATGCCCAGTTGATGAACACTATGGTAGAAGAGCTTAGCCTTTTTGTTTAGTGGTTCATGCAGGGGGCCATCCTGCAGCCCTGGGCGCACAGAGAGTCTTAACTAAGCCGTGTGGGTATCCCATATCTTCATAGAATACTTTAACCCAGTGGTTCCCCAGACCCTTGCCAAAGATGTGGGAGGAAACACATTACCCTGTCACTACTCATTACGCTGCCTGTGATTCATGACCCCTCTCCACATGCTTGGTGTGCACCACAGAGCCCGCATCATCCCACAGGATGCCCCCTCCCTCGGCTGTCTCTCTGTCTACCGTACATGCCGTATCAGGACTGAAAGGGCCAGTCTGGAAGCGATTCTTCTATTTCTAGCTTGGAGATCTGGGAAGCATTTGGTGTAGTGTTCGAGGCAAGCATGCACAGGAGAGCTTTCCCCCTACCGGGTGGAAGTCTGGCTTGGGGCTTGAGCCTCCGTAGATAACACCGTCACTCAGGTCCCCTGTTTGGCTTCACAGACATCCTCACACAGACAACAGCTGTTGCTCACAGACACTAGAGCTAGGCTTGGGTGTGTCAGAGCGGAAAAGAAAAGGAGGGGCTGGGTCTTCTGTGTCCACAGCAGCTTGTGCATGGTGATGAGCACTTTTTTATGTGTCGCCGTGACGCTTACCTTACCATGGAAGAAAACAGCTAGTGTGGATGGATTCTTGACTTGGTCATGACATTTTGAGTATGACCATCTTGTGTGTGTAGTAGGTCTGTGTGCATTTAGGGATGTCTTGCAGCCTCCTTGGTCTTTACACACTTAGTGTGGGCAGCACACTGTTCCACTGTGACAAATAGAGATGCCCCTGGATATAACTAAGTATGTCTTGGGTAGGAGATCAAGACCTACTGGATTAACCCAATCTTAACAGTTGCTAGTCAGAGCCATGGTTGGTTTCATTCATGATGTCAGGTTAGGAAGATGAGTCCACCTACTTGAGCACCTACCTGCAAGATCTCTGCTGCCCTCTGAACTGATAGTGGTGGGAACAGTGTCTGGAGGTTACCTGAGAAGTCAGCCTGTTCCCCTAGGGCTGTAAGCAGCCTTTCCAGGTCCTGTTTCCAGAGAGTCAATGGGGCTGTCAGCCTGCTAGGCAAACAGACCACAGGGGATCATACTGTGACAGGGAACTGAACAGGCCAGTCCTGGGTCTGAGTTCCAGTTCCTCCCTCCAGAGACAAGTTGTGGGGACCCTGTCCAGAGTGATATCATTCAGTTGATCTTGGAAAAGCTTGTTCCTTACACCAAGGGAACCCGTTTAGGGTGTACCAAGTGATGCAGGGCTGCACCTCCCTCTCAGTGAGAATTCCCATAGGAAACGCTGGCACACAGGTGACCTTGAGGGGAATTCTCGGCTCTGGTTGAGAGCCAGTGAGTGACCCCTCATTACTCACTGGGCATGAGGCCGGCTCTGCTCCCTGCCAGCAAATGTGGACTTAGCGTATATGCAGTCAGGACCCAAGTCTAACACCATGGCCACTCCCTTCTTCCAGCTCACGTGGAAGATACGCTGTCCCTATACATTCTGCTGGCTCCTGAGGGTTCCGGTGGGCGTGCCTCTGCCTATCTAGGGGAGTGTGATATTGGTCAGTTTGTGTTTGGTTGTGCCTTTGCTGGTTGCTCAGAGGACAGGGTCAAGGACATGCGAAGTAGGAGAGAAGTCCTCTCCACAAAGAGTGCTCACTTCTGATCCCAGCCGACCCTAAGAAGAGGGGTGGAATTTTCCAGCCTTGCAGATCTAAGTGCTGTTTTGCACCGCCTGCCCCCCATCGCTGCAGGGCTAGAGGTTGCCATGCCTCCTGTCTCAGAACCGGAAATTCTCTGATTCCAAGAGCGTCGTGGCTTGCATTCTAGTCATTTTTGGGCTATGCTGTGATGATCACTAAAAATGCCTTAGGCCATAACATCACTTGTAAGATACAGGACTCTCCCCTTGCTACATCCCAAACACAGGATTTGTTCTTAGTCATCATTAGGTCTGGGGTGACATTCTCTTCTGAGGCAAGCATTGGCTTTATTAGTATTTTTGGAGAACTCAGTAATCTTCTACTTATAAATATATTCATTTTGTTGATTTTTTTTAAAAGAAAACACTTTGGTCATGATTTTATTGTGAAATACAAACATACAAATACAATGTTTTTTATATATTCTGCTTTACATATGTGTTAGTGGCTCTCTTTTATTCCTTGTTTTCCTTGTGTCTGTGTATAATTGAATTCATTGAGGATGACAGGACAAGTTATCTTTTTATGTGAAATAGAATATTGTAAATTTATTTCCCACAAATTAAGCTACGTCAAGTATATTGTTTAAATGTTAGAGGTAACCTATTGTGTCCCAGGCAATACATTCTTTTTGTGCTTCTCTTTTCATGGTTTTTCGAGACAGGGTTTCTCTGTTTAGCTTTGCACCTTTCCTGGAATTCGCTTGGGAGACTAGGTTGGCCTTGAACTCACAGAGATCCACCTGCCTCTGCCTCCCGAGTGCTGGGATTAAAGGCGTGCGCCACCAACGCCTGGCAAGGCAATACATTCTTTTGTGTAGCCAATGAAAGATTATTGTGAAGCTCCTTTGAAATGCTGAGCCATTTAACTGATTTGAATAAACAACAGGTTATTCATAGGAATAAGTAAATTCACTAAATACTTTCTTTGAGAAGATACTTCATCGAGTTTTGATCAGCAGAATCTAGTGTATTTAAAAAGGAAAATTCTTTATTTTCAACGTATGAAGTATATAAAATCAAACTGCACAAAAGAAATGCTGTTGCTCACCATAAAATATTAGAAGACTTTTTTACTAGGCAAAAAGTTAGTTTGTGCTCTGAGCGTCTCTAAGATTGTCCCTAGCATTTTTGAGTCTGGCAGGGCATCTGTCTGCTTGTGAGGGTTCTGAACAGTCTGGAGAGGCAATGGCATCCTGTCCAGAGTTTCCCTAATGTGGTCTTTCCACTGCCTTTAGGATGTCAGTACACGTCCTTTGGTTTGGGAAGGTTCTGAGGACAGTTGGGAAATGGGAGCAAAACACACTTTTTTTTTTTTGCCTCAGGTGGCTCAGAACTCTGGGGTAGGTTCCTCTGTCCCACAAGCTGCTCAAGACCAGCACATACCCAGAGCTAGTGTGAAACCCCAAATCCTGCTAAGTAAGTTAAATGCCTCCGCAGGGTGTGCACACGTGACATGGCCTCAGTGCCAGTATTTTTAGAGTTGTGATAAGCGTGAGGAACATTCACTTGCTGCCTCAAATCATGACAGGTTCACAAACTGCAGACCAGCCTCACACCCAGCTAAACTCCTCCAATCAGACAAAGACTGAGACCAAGTGACCTGCCAGCAGCTCCCAGGACCCAGACTGAGAGACATTGGACGGCCTGTCAATCACAGCAGAGCTGTGGTGGGCTTTGTAGCTTTTGCTGGAGGAAGTGTGAGCTGGGCATGCTTGGGAGGTCTTTCTGGAAGCATCAGTCATTTGCTTCTAATTCACCTGTAATTTTTCCATCCATTTCCAAAATCATTATCCTGTGACTTCCAGGACAAGCTGATTCCGGTACTGGGTGTCCCAACCTTCCTGAACACTCAGTGTTCTTGTGATCTAACTGCTTTTCCTGTAGTGCATTGCCATCCAAGTGCTGCCCAGACTCCCCTCTCCCTGGCCAGCACCCCTTAGTGAGGTATCATTCTGGGGGCTTCTGTGTGAAATGTTTCTTCTGCATTTCTGAGCAGGCAGGGCTCCAGGGCCCCCATCATGTCTGGCTCCAGCACTCTGGGCCACGCACGTTTGTCTCTAGGCTCTGGGGATGTTCCCTTCCCGTTTGGTGGGTGATATGGGCCAGCGTACGCTCTTCCTTTTCCATGTGTGTCTGGTGTGTCTTGTCATGCCAAGATTTTTTCCAGATGTCCCAATATCCCATTTCCTCACACTGCTCATGAATCATCCCCTGGCTCCCTGATCGTGAGAATCGGCGTGGATTCCCACAGCCACCTACTTGTGTCCTTTTTGGATAGACTTTTAAAAGGATTTTTATAAAAATCGCCGGAATCCCAGGACACATATTTACAGTTTGCCACAGGGAAGTTGATAAAAGGGATCCATGTCCATGTGGGTGTGTCTTGCTCTGCCCACTGTGTCCTGTTCTGTCTCCCTGGGATATCAGTACCCTTTGAGGGGCCTGGAGCTGCCTCTGCCACTGCTGATGTTCATCTGCCTAGGTCTCAACATTAGCTCCATGTGCCCCTTAGCCGTGTGCCTCTCAGGCCGTCAGGCTCTGGGGTAACTCTCCACAGTGCTACACTTGCAGCTGTTTGGAACGTACCTTCTCCAGCACAGCTTGGAACATAGTAAATGCATTTGGTTCCCATGTCCAGAAACAGCAGTAGGGAATTTAGTGCCTTGAAATTAGGTCCAGAGGTTGGCTCGAGACTCTGGCTAAGAAGTCCATGGCCCTGAATGTGATAGATAGTCCTGGATCTGAAATGTTCAGCTTCATGCCTGATTGGAAGTGGGCTTTCCTGGAAGATTGGCCATGGAATTCTAACCCACAGTCAGTCCTCAGTAGTGTGATATCCTGTGGCTTTAGCACCCTGGCGTTTCACATGAGGCCACACTGTGGAATAGGCATTAGCAGCTCTTGTCTTGGCTATCCATGGCCAAGTTACTGTATTTTCTTTTTGTATATGGGAGCCCAGCACAACACTGGCTGACAGGAAGAGAGTTTTTAAAAGGGACAAAATGAGGTTTTTATGTTTGAATTAAAGATCAAAGACTTACCATAAGTCCCAACAAATGAAAATGCCACTGGATTTCTCTCTTGTCCTGTTGGTTGCTGTCACGAGTACACAGCATACTTCCAGGCAGCCGTCAGGCTGATGATGGAGATGGAGCATGGGTGTTGGGAGCTACATCCTCAGAATGATATTACCAGAGCCCCCCGGGTACTCGTGACGTGGTTGGGGCACAGTGGGCAGCTGAACAAGGGGAGACTTAGTCAGAGTTAATGAGCAGCCCAGATGACTTTGGGGAAGTGGTCTCTCTCGGGTTTTTCCCGTTTGGCAAACCCGTTATGATGTCAAAGGCTCACCGCAGCTCCATGTCCGCATATGGTCCAGCATACCTCCCGGCTAACTATGCAACTTTATAATGGTATAATGCTTATCCGGCTCCACATTCAATCGACTCAGTTTCTTCCCATGCAGTTCTGGGGTGAGAAGGTGGAGGTGTTTTGGGGTGGGGGGCG
>CABHPP010059448.1:0-10289 GCA_902168425.1 Peromyscus attwateri
TAGGGAATAGAGGGCAGGGATTGATCTAATAACGGAGAAATAGAATGGATAGTTATAGATGAATAAGCGGCACAGGGATGGGAGTTTAAAGGGAAGAGAGAAAAAAGAAGGGAAAGGGAGGTAGTACATTGGCAGGGTGAGGCTATACCTAAAGCTCATTTCAGGGGTCACATGGAAAATTAACACACTAGAAGCTTCCTAAGATATATACTTGTATGATGTCATATTAAATGAGATTGCCCAATAGTGGGGTGGGTGTCAGAGCCCCAACTGTGCATCTATTGTCACATAATGAGGCCTCAATGTCCCAGAATGTGTTAGACCTAGTTAAGCTTTGGCCAAAGGGGCCCCATGGGGACATCCAAAAAACCCTGACTATTGCCAAGGGTGTTTGTTGCTCTTCATACACTGACAGTAAGGCCTTTTTGGTGAAGACAACAGCTACACATCTCACTGAACATGGAGAAGTCAAGATGATTCCTACCTAGAGCCTTCACCCCTACTGGTTAGTGTTCAGGATACTGGAAAGTACTCTTCACAACCAAAGGAGAAAGCTAAACACCAACTCAGCTACAAAACCATTGATCTATAGAGTGACCTGCATGCAAGATTGTGCTGGTGCAATAATGGCCTAGAGTTTGTGGAAGTATCTAATGAATATCTGATCGGATTTAAGGCCCGTTCCATGATATGCAACTCATCCCTAATCCCACTCAACTGATCAAGAACCTGAGACCAGACAGGCCAGGGACAAAGCAGAAAACCAAATATCAAAGTTCTTCAAAGAGAACATTAGTACATTCCTTTTGAAGAGCTGTAATAATAAAATAACCAACATCATTCTTCTGTAATCATAGATTGGTGTCTTGCTCACCCATCATTAGAGAAACCTCCTTCTACAGTAGACAAGAAAAAGTACACAGAGACCAACAGCTGGGTAATGTGCAGAGAAATATTCATTCACTCCTAAGTGGAATGTCTCCATCAAATCCCTCCCCTTAAGGCTCAGGGTATCCCATGTAAGAGGAGGCAGAAAGATTGTAAGAGCAAGAGTAGAAAATGGACACCAAGGAAACAAGGCCCTATAAACAGAGCTGGTCTGACACACATAAGAACTCATATAGACTCTGGCAGCATGGACAGGGTCTGTATGAATCTGCATCACATGGGGCTCTAGCACTGAGAGGAGATATGGACACAATCACCCTTATCTAATCCAGAAGCTATCTTCAAGAGATATAGGCAAATGAAAACTTAGTTTTCTCCAATAAAGTCTCATTTGGCATACCACTCTTAAGGGCACATCCCATGTACAGTAGTAGATGGCTAACACAAAACTAACTCAATGGCTTCGTTGGAGGTCCTTTGTTTCATAATGTTTTGTCAGGCATTTTATTTTGTTAACCTTACAGGTCCTTTTCATATGTGTTATAGCTTCTGGTTTTATGTTTTTATGGGGTTACTATGTGTGTGTCTCTGTGTCTATTACGTGTTTCTTGTTCTTTTTCTTTTGCTGTTTTTCTGCTCGTTGTTTTGTTCCATTCTGCTTTCATTTTATTTTATCTTCTTTTATTGCTCTACACTAGATACCTGCTTGTTTTCTAGGGACTGATGGAAAACATATGGCTTTATAAGGGACAGGAAGTGGGGAGGATCTCAGAGGAGTTGGGCGAGGAGAAATAGTAATTCCAATATGTTGTATGAAAATAATTTTCAATAAAAGAAAAATTGGGAAAAAAAACTAATCACATCACTCTTGTATCCATATTACACCTAAATACTATTAACAGTTTAAAAAAAAGTAAGAAGATTAAAATATGCTTTTGAACAGTGGAGGATCTATAGTACCTGGAATGTCTCAGATTCAGAATTGAAAGTGATTGCTTAGCTTGCTAATTTTCCTTGGATAGTTGGTGAAAATAATGAAAATCAACACAAAGAAACAACAGAGTCCTGCTGCTGACACTGGCTGGAGATTTGAAACAAAGGATTGCTCAGTTTTGTTTTGTTTTTGTTTTTGTTTTTTTTTGTTGTTGTTGTCTCTGGAGGGACTGTGGGTGTGGAATTAAGGACCCTTCAACTGAGGGTACCTATTAGAGGCCAGATACACTACTTTCTTTAGGTGAAAACAAATGTACTTGAGAGAGGAAGGAACAAATAGGAGACTGAGGCTCACATATGTGAGGGAAGCCTCACAGTAATATCCTTAGTGAGACTGCAGATCCCAGTAACAGCCACAGTGATGATTGTAGATCAGATTAAGAGGCCACTAGGCTCATAGCTCTCCCAAGATTTGTGTGAAATAATCACTGTCTGTATCCACAAAAAGAGAATCCAAAAAAGACATATCCATAGCATTTTAGAAATCATTAATTGTATAATTCACAACAGCAATTAACTTGTCGAACTAGCCTTCTTTTGTGATTGAACAATGAAAAAAATCTTACTTTAGATTTATCAATTTGAAATTATATACACACACATATATATATATACATATGTACTATATATATATATATATATAGAGAGAGAGAGAGAGAGACAGAGATAAAACTTTTGATGCTCATTTCTTTTAATGTTAGAGAATTTGCAACCTGAATCAATGCAATAATTAAATATAAACCATTTTGCAGGTACATTTTGAGGAAAAAATGAATAGAATATTATCACTTGGGAAAATTAAACATAAATGTAAATCATGTATTTATGTAAAGACAGTTATCATATATATATACATATATGTTCTAAATTATAACTCTTCATCTCATTTCCTCATTTCTCTGTGCCTGATACCCTAAAATCTACTTCTATTGTGTATAAATTTGTTTATTTTAGAAACTTTATTAAAGAGGAGTCATTTAGCATATTCTGTGAGTCTGTCTCATTTTATGTAACATAACATGACATGTTTGAGGTCCATTCATGCCATACTGTAAAATTATCAAAATTTAATCTTCATTCTTTTTGTTAAAAATGCATCTCTATTAATAATAATACATTTCCATTATGTTATTGCAAACACTTCTAGATTTTGGTCTGAGTAATGGTCATACATATTTATTGAAGGAACTGTGTTTCAGATTATTTGTATATGTACATAGCAGTAAATGGTTGGGTTATTTAGGAATTCTGTATTTAATTTCTCATTTTCTTGTGAAGAACAACAAAGCCACTTTTTCTCACTAGCTCTGCACAAATATTTCAGTATCTTTGTTTTTTACTACATTTTTTAATGTTTATTTACCTTCTATTTTCTTGGAGACTTGTTTCTCAATTTCTTTGTGTATTTTGAACTTGGTTGCTCTAAGAGTCCCCTATATCATCTGGATGTTGTTCCTTTATGTGAGAGTTAATTAGCAAGCATTTCCTCTTGATATGTGCTTTCCTTTTTCCTCAGTTTGTGTTTATATATTCACAAATTGCACCACGATGTCCAAATTGCCATTTTTGGTTGTTTATTTTTTGGGGTGGACTGTGTCTTTTATGTGATATTGAATAAAGCAATGCCAATTTAATATTGTGATGCAATTTGTTTTTATTTTCTTTAAACATATCATAGTTTTGCTTCTTCCATTTAAGCCACAGGTCCATATTATTGAATTAATTTTCACATGGTAGTGTGTATGATCTAACTTTATTTTGTGCATTATGATCCAACTTCACCTTTATATTTGTTAAACATACTGAACTGAATTATCTTAGTGCTTGCCCCATATAAAAGAGTATATTGATGAATATTCTAATTTATTTAATTTATCTCTATACTGATCAATATAGTAATACAGCTTCTTAAGTTCCTATATTTTATAATACATTTGAAATCATGAAATGTCAATTTTCTAGGGTTGTTTCTTATTTTCAAAAATATGCTAGCTTTTGATAGTCTTAAATTTTATAACAGAATATGATACAGTTATTTGTGTGTGTGTGTGTGTGTTTAAAGTGTTGTTGAATACTGATAAGGATATTATTTTAGTAAATTAAGATTACATCAATTTAAGTCTGGGAAGACAAGATATCTTTCATTTAGCTATGTCTACTATTGAAGTAGATATCTCAGGATTTAATATGTGTGTCTTTTTCTTTTGTACAGGCTGGAATGAAGCAAGTCATTCATATCATGAGTTTTAATGTACTGACCCTTAGAATGTGGTATGATTTGGAGATCCGGTCTACAAAAGTCATTGCAATTAATTAAGAACAAGTTGAAGAAATAGAAATAGAGACTGAGACTCAAAAACAGAGATACACAGAGGAAAGGCGTGACAGAGCACATCAAGAGAGGCACCTATCTGTTAGGTAAGGAGAGAATTTTCACGTGAAGTCAATCCAATCAACCTTTTCATCTTTGCCATTTAACCTTGTGATAGGTTATAAAACACACCATTATTGAGATTGTTCAGGAAAAGTTTTATTATGTGTGTCTGTGTGTATGTGAACACACATGGGTCTGTTTGTGTGTATCATCCATCACTGTGGATCAGGGAAATAGCAGACCTTCACTGTGACTGACACAGAATGACAGGTATTGGTGAGGTTCCCAGCACTTATTTCATGCATCTTACAGCTGTTTTCCAAAATTTAATTTTTTTTCTCTCATTTCTATTTAATATTTTTCGATAGATTTACTTAGCTATAAAAGATGATACTTTTAAAAAGTGAATCAGTAAGTTAATAACTTTTATTAAATTTGTTCTTCAACAATTTCAGTCATGTAACTCTACTAACTTCTTCCGAAAACTGTCAAATTCCCTTCTCCCCAAGTCCTCTTTCCACAGTAATGTCTTTTTGTTTTCCTATGTAAACAGTTCACTAGACATTGTTTGAAATTGAAATACATATTCTCAAAATAACAGAGTTACATTAAAATATATACTGGTTTTTAAAATAAGATCTTAAAGCAAGCGATGTACAGCATGCCCCTCATCTGGCAGTAGATACACTGAAATTGAACATGTTGCAAACAACAATGTTTAAGGTTTCTTAAAGTTATTGATAATGGGAGTTCTCAGATTAGACATTGAAATAGTTTCCATTTATTTTGAAGGCAAGAAAATATATCTGAATGATTTAAATTCAACTCAGCCTAAAAATTTCCATACAAATGACTATTCACATATCATATTAAATTATTAATAACATGGGTATTAATACATCAAATTAATATATTCCATTCAGGATGATCTTGGGTTATTGTTGGATAATAAATAAGAAATGGATATTTGTTCAATCCAATTCCCATTGGGGATATTCACAGTAAGTAAAACATCTCATTTCATAATTGAATCATTTAAGAGAATCTTTAGTTCTACAGTGCCAAGATAGCCTCTGTAAAACAATTTGGTGGCTTTCAAGAAAGACATATTATTTTAATTCCATGTATGCAGTGTGAAGAAATAGGCTTTGCATTTTTCTCTTTAATTACTTTTTGTTGAGTTTTGCTTGAACTTCAGGACAAGGGATTATAAATAAATCCACATTCTTAATTTTTCCAAGAAATTATTTGTAAGTAACTTGATGTTAGAATTTGCTTTAATATTCTAGATTTAAAAACCCCAAGACAATAAGTGAAAACAATCTTAATTAGAAAGCATTTCAAATAAGAACATTATATGAGATAGATTGTCAAGTTTAAAAGTAGACTTAGCAACATGAAATATGAAAGGGTGTAAAATTGGATAGATGACCTTGAACATGTTATTTAGCTGTTCTAAAACACAAATATGTTTAAAATCTTAGTTCACGATCTAAATACTCTTTAAGAATCAAACTAAATTATCACACAAAAGCACTCTGATACTTATGATTCAAAATATTTTTAATCTATAAGAATTTTATATATGTATACAATGAGATATTACTATATATAATGAACACTTCCCTCTTCCAACTTCCTGTATGTCTCCCAAGCCTGGCCTGCTCCTAACCTCATGTGATCTCCTCCTCTTTCCTCCTCTTATTCTCTTTCTTCTGCTTTGGTAACCCACTAAGTCTAATGAGCGCTGCTCTCATGTCAACGTGTGTGAGGTTATCTACTGGACTATTGGAAATTTGCCAGTGACCATACCCTCCAACAATGATTCTCCTATCTGCAGCAATCATCAATGGCTAACAGTTCCTCCATATAAGACTGGGTCATGAGAACACAGACATCTTATATATAAGAATTGTAGTGTGTTAGATCTTGCATAGATCTTTTACAAGTAACCACAAGCTGCCATGAGTTCATGACTATGAGAGGGCAGGGGATCCAGACCAGAGCCATGACAGGTTTCTGATAGCCCTGACAGGGACTAGGCCTTAGTTTCAGTTTACTGGAACTGACTGGAGCTGAGCAAGCAGGTCTTGGAATACCACAACTCAGGGGCAACCGATCAGCAGGCTCCCCACAGCCTTCTGCTGGCTCAGCAGATGCCCCCCCCCTCTAGATTTCTGCTAGCTAAAGACAGCTTTTTCCTAAGCTCCAGTCAACAAGCCCCTAACCACAACTTCCAACCAATCAGCTCCCAGTCTAATCTTTCCTCCACCAATTAGCACCAGATTAATCCCTCTTCGCTTGAATTCCCCTAACTCTGCTTAAAGGGAGATTGCAACCTTCTTTGCGGATTGCCATTTGCTATCTCAACATCTTGGAAATAAAGAACACTTTTGTTGATTGCATGCGTGACTGGTGTTCTTTTATGGGACTTCTCTCAGACCCTAACAATTATAATAGCCATGTTAGTCCGAAAGGCAATGTACCACTTCCTATCCTCCAACTCTCATCCTTTTTGCCTTTTCTTCCGTGGTGTTCCCAAATCCTTGAAAGAGGATGAGGGGTTTATAAAGATGCTTCAATGAAAGCTGAAACTTTCATCTCTTCTTCACATCATTTTATTTATCAGATTTGCAAATCTATTCTTTTTGAAATTATTCATTAAATGTTCTAGACAATAACATATTCTAAATAAAACAAAGCAAAACAGGATTAAAATATATGTTTGTCAATGAAGAGCATAATAACTTTCTGAATTTGGAATTTTGCAAATGTTGGAATATGAAGTTTTTTTTTTTTTTTCAGAGAAGTGATACAACTGGCCTTGTCCATCTGAATCATGTAACACATTTATTTAAGGCTAAATGTCAGCAAGCTTGCTGGACTGCTTCTCAGGGTTGTGACCTTCAGGCTTTGACAGTTGAGTTCTATTCTCTGTCTTCTGTGCAGTGTTCAATGGATCCCAAAGTGGATACAAACTGAAACTTATTCATCAAGTCTTCCCAGTTCCAACAATACTGTTTCCAAGTTCTCTCTTGTTGGATGCTATCTTTTGCTGCTTAGTCACTTTAGCTCCAAAAAAGTACTGGTTGGCCATCTTCCTCAAGACGGTGGCTGCAGTTTACCAAGCTGTTATTTCTCATTTGGTGATAAAATATTTAATAAACATCTTGAGAGAAGATGACATACCATAAAGAAGTTAATCTAGAAAACTAGGTAAGATATGAATTCTTACATGGACTAGAGTTGAAAAGAATATAGAACCTGAAGATATATTGTGGAAAAAAAATGTGAGAAAATTAAGTCTGCAGAAGGACCACCCGGAAGTGGGCATTTTGTAAACCATATAGTGCTCCTGAGGACTTATTAATGTCTGTTGCTGTGTGCAGCCCCCCAAGAAGTTTGAATGTGGTTAAAGATTAGTTCAGAAGTGTGTTCATGGAAATAAGAGCAGATCTCCTTAAAAGGTGTTCCTGATTGTTTTGTTTTATTTCTGTGTACACTGAAAGGGAAATACAAAGTAAGTTACTTGCCAAATGCAGGAGAGTATCTAGAGCAGAGATGATTGTCAAATGTTTAAGTTATGAGGCATAAATACTTTTAAAATTGAGAATTTCTGCTTTCATTCTGTTTTATAATAGTCATAAAAATTACAAGCCCATAAAGGACAAGTAAGTTTCATTAATTCAAGAGACATAGACCTGCTTTCACATGTATTCCATATTTACTAATCTAGATATCTGTACATACTTATTTTTCTGTAACATTGAAGGTGATTTTTAAGAAACTTTCAATTTTAGTCATCATGTTTCAGCATGCTTCTTAAAAGAATATGATATCCCTTCTACATAATTGAAACACTTTGAAAATCACATTCAATAAAATTAATAACATCAAAATATAATTTAATAACAGGTCGTATTGAGTTCTGTCAAGAACCCTAGAAATGTAAATTTTACAGAATTTTTTTTTCTTTTTTAAATTTTTTGTTAGGAAATATTTTTATTAATTTTACATACCAAACACAGATCCCCCTCTCTTCCTTCCTCCTGCCTCTCCAGCCTTCCCCCTTAACCCAATACCCATTCCCTCCTCCAACAAGGTATGGCCTCCCATGGGGAGTCAGCAGAGCCTGGTACATTCAGTAGAGGCAGGTCCAAGACCTTCCCCCTGCATCAAGGCTGTGCAAGGTGTCCCACCATAAGTAGTGGGCTCTAAAAAGCCAGCTCATGCACCAGGGATGGATCCTGATACTACTGCCATGAGACCCCTTAAGCAGATCAAGCTACACAACTGTCTTGATTATGCAGAGGGACTAGTGCAGTCCCATTGAGGCTCTATAGCTGTTGGTCTAAAGTTCATGAGTTCCCACTAGTTTAGATTGGTTGCCCCTGTTGGTTTCCTCACCATGATCTTGATGGCCCTTGCTTATAGAATCCCTCTTCTCTCTTTTGAACTGGACTCCTGGAGCTCAGCCTGGTGCTTGGCTGTGTGTAGCAGAAATTTTAAAAGTTCTTATTAATAAAATCAAACCTGAGCCAGGTATTGGGGTGAACACTGGAAGATCAGAGAGACAGAACAGGCCAAAGCCACCTCATCTCACCAGTTCCTCAGCTTGTCTTGTTTCCTCAGACTGGAAGCCTCTGAGTCCTCATCCAGAATGGGTTTCAGCTGAACCGCTGCTCAAAAGCCTGAATGCTTAACCAGCCAAATGCTTCTAGTTTCTGGTCCTCAAGCCTTATATACCTTTCTGCTTTCTGCCACCACTCCCTGGGATTAAAGGCTCGCTTTCTGGGATTAAAGGCGTGTGTCACCATGCCTGGCCGTTTCCAATGTGGCCTTGAACTCACAGAGATCCAGAGGGATTTCTACCTCTGGAGTGCTAGGATTAAAGGTGTGAGTGCCACCATTTTCTAACCTTTGTATCTAGTGGCTGTCTGTTCTCTGACCCCAGATAAATTTATTAGGGTGCACAATATTTTGGGGAATACAATACCACCACAGCTGTGGATCTCTGCATCTGCTTCCATCAGTTACTGAATGAAGGCTCTATAAGTTAGGGTATTCACCAATCTGATTACTGGTCCAAGCGCATCAAAGACCTAAACATAATTCTAGTTACACTGAATCTGATAGAAGAGAAAGTAGAAAGTAGACTTGAATGCATTGGCCCAGGAGACAACTTCCTAAATACAACATCAGTAGCACAGACACTGAGAGCAACAGTTAATAAATGGGACCACCTGAAACTAAGAAGCTTCTGTAAGGAAAAGGACATAGTAAATAAGCCTACTGAATGGGAAAAGAACTTCACCAACCCTACATCAGACAGAGCGCTGATCTCCAAAATATATAAAGAATTTAAGAAACTAGACATCAAAATACTGATCAATCCAATTAGAATTTTTTTTCTTAGTAAAAACCCAGTTATGTATTATCCATATAGTCTAAGGGACTTTTTGTTGTTTTTGTTTCTTTATATAATTAAATGAAGAAAATAAAATGAACCATGTCCACACATAAAAACAGAGTCACACACACAACAAAGGGTACTCAAAGAAGTGGTTTCTAAAGTTGGCTTCAAGGGAATCCTTCATGAGCACTGTGGAAGTGGAAGGTTTAATTTGACACATTTATCATGATCAGCTGCTGACATGATACTGTTCTCTGTGCCATTATTAGGGTCCATGAATCACCCTACTGTAGTCAGAAGTTTTGGTGTGTCCCTGCTGGGTGGTGGTCAGGACAAATCTTTCCCACTTGCATACCCCAAGTTAATATACAGAGGCTTATATTAATTATAATTGCTCAGCCATTAGCTCAGAGTTATTACTCTTACACTTAAGTTAACCCATAATTCTTATCTATGTTTAGCCATGTGGCTTGGTACCTTTTCTCAGATCTGTCTTCATATCTTGCTTCCTCTTTGGCTGGTGAGTCCTGACTCAGCCTTCCTCTTCCCAGAATTCTCCTTGTCTCTTGCCCGCCTATACTTCCTGCCTGGCTACTGGCCAATCAGCATTTTATTAAGCCA
>CABHPP010059457.1:0-26332 GCA_902168425.1 Peromyscus attwateri
TGCCTGTATGTATATCTGTATAGATGACAGACAGACAGACAGACAGACAGATAGATAGATAGATAGATAGGCAGGGTCTTATGTAATCCAGGTTAGCATTATGTAGTCCATGAACTCATTATGCAGCTGAGGATGAACTTGACTTTCTGATCCTCCTGCCTCCACAACCTAAATGTCTGGGATGACAGACATGGTGACCCCTGATTATTTAATTAAAAAAATTTTCATACAATATATTTTGATCATGGCCTTCACCCCAACTTCTCCCGGATCCTCCTCAGTTCTTCCCACCACACTTTATGTTCCATCTTGGGGAAAAACAAAAAACCATGATCCCCAAAACAAAATGAAACCAAAAGTCTGCAGAAATACTGTTGAGTTTGTTTTCTGTTGGCCACTGTCCTCTGTTAACTACTCCTGGGCATGGATGGGGGCCTTCCCTGGAATGTGGCTGGTACACCCAATGAGACATTAATTAAGCACGTCTGTGTATATGCATGTAGGTACCCTGGGAGTCCTGGAGCTTAGTGAAAAGGAACTCAGATCCTCTAGAAGAGCAGCACCCTTTCTTAAACGATGAGCCATCTTTCCAGCACCCCCAAGCTTAACTAGCACACGGGGCTCCATCCCAACCTTACACGATACAGTAGCCGGAAGGTTGGAACTCTGGAGCAGGTGCCTCTTTTACTAGGGTGAGTGTAGGGTAGTTGGAAAACGTGGCCCCGGGTAGGGTGTTGTGTTAGAAGTCAAACAGGTTTGAGAGTCAAATTCAGCCCTGCCCAGCTTCTTGTCCCAGTTCAGCTGGCTGCTTCCCAGCGCTTCGGCATTCAGCATGTTCTTCTCTAGAGGTGCCATTTGCTCATCTACACGGTTCTGTTAACTTTTCCTAGAGACACATTGTATTCTGTCTTCACCCTAGAAAGGGCACCGATGACAATAACAACAACTAGACACAACAAGTCCACCCAAATCAAGCAGACCAAACCAGTGGCTTTTAGTTCGGGTCATTTACAGGAGCACTGTGGTGGTGGTAACGGTGGGGTAGAGAATGACCTCCCAGTGAGTAGGAAATTGTGGGCAGCACTCAAGAAAAGCTCCTGCCCCAGTAATCACTGACTGCCACTCTAGCCTCTGGAAGGGACAGGGCTTAACGGACCTTGAGAAGTTGGAGAGGTCTGCTAGGCCACTAGGCCCTCATGGGGTTGCTGAGTCCTCTCTCCCCTTCATCAGGGACAGCAATGGCCTGTGTCATGCCCAAGGACAGAGTTTGACAACACATATAAAGGTTTAGGGCTGGAGAGCAATTTCCAGTGAAGTCCTCCGAAGGCCTGTGGCACCACATTTCTACTTCAGAAACGGAAGACTCACTCAGCCTGTCTAATGAGCCAGTCTTGTGGTAAGTGGGGTAGCTGCAGGGAGTGTGTGTTTATAAAC
Organism: Peromyscus attwateri; assembly: GCA_902168425.1. Classification (NCBI taxonomy): domain Eukaryota; kingdom Metazoa; phylum Chordata; class Mammalia; order Rodentia; family Cricetidae; genus Peromyscus; species Peromyscus attwateri. The sequence goes on from CABHPP010059457.1 coordinate 1,435, forward strand.
CGGGGCTGGACTTGGTCCAACTGCCACCAGAATGAAGGGTAAATGTACCCAGGCAGTCACAGAATGAAACCCAGTGAGAATAGCAACAGCTTCTGTCCCTTGTCTCTGGAAGCCACTACCAGTGACTGGTGTTGAAAGAGAACACATCAAACTTCTGTGTAGGTCAGACCCAACTGGAAATAAACTCACTGAATCATGAGCAACCTCATTTGATTCTACTAACTTCTATACTCTCAGGTTGTGCACACTTAAGACATTGAAAAATATAGTGATTTGCTGGGCGGTGGTGGTGCATGCTCTTAATCCCAGCACTCGGGAGGCAGAGGCAGGCGGATCTCTGAGTTAGAGGTCAGCCTGGTCTACAGAGCGAGATCCAGGACAGCCAAGGCTACACAGAGAAACCCTATCTCAAAAAACCCAATAAATAAATAAGTTTAGTGATTGGTTGCTGGATTTTAAAAAAAGATTAGAAGTTAACACCATTACCTCTTAATGGAATAAGTGGATTAGCTTCATTAGTATGTTTGTAATTTAAAGCAAAAATAATTGACATGACACACTAACAGAAAATCCTGTGCTTTTTTTTTGGTGAGTGTGGTGTGTGAGTGCATGTGTGTGTATACATGCATGTGTGTACACTTGGTTATGGTAGCTCAGGATGTTTTCCCTCATACCCCTCCACCTTATTCATTGGGGGCAGAGCCTCTCACTTGAACCTAGAGCTCCCAGTGGCTAGTCTAGCTAGCGCTTGTTCCAGGGATCTGTTTTCACTATCTGAGTGCTGAAATTATAGGCAGGCTGCTGTGCCCATCCAGCAGGTGCTGGGGATCTGAACTCAGGTCTTCAGGCTTGCAGAGCAAATGAGCCATTTCCCAAGGCCCCCAAATTCTGTACTTGTGTATTTATTATCCTCAAATACTAGAAACAAATCAAATCTCCTCCAATTGGATGAATGAATCTGAGTGTGTTCTTCAATGGAAACTATCCATAAGAAGGAACAAAACACTAGCACACAAAACTACATGGATGAATCTCCAAAGAGTAATGTCAGAAAGTAGACCAGCTTCTCTTTTCATATATACACACATATATATATATATATGTATATATATGGCATATATGTGTATGCATGCTCACACGTGAGTGCATGCACACGTGCAGATGGATGTGTCTATGAATGTATGTGCATGTGGAGGCCCAAGGTTAACCTTGGGACTCTTCCTCAATTGCTCTTCATCTTATTCTTTGAGGCAGGGTCTCTCAAGCAGACCCAGGGCATTTTGACACCTCTAGTGTAGCTAGTCAGCTTGGTGCTCTGAGGGTCCTATCTCTGCTTTCTGAGGCCTGAGTCACAGGTGGGATGCCACATCTGCCTGGCATGTTCTGGGAGCTCTGGACATCTGAGCTCCAATCCGCTCAATCACTGAGCCTTGTCTCCAGCCCCAAAGGCTATCCTTGATATGATCCTATTCAGAATACATTTTGGAAATGGCAAAAACTATAAAGAGAAAATAGATCAGTACTAGCTGGGCATGGCAGCTCATGCCTGCGAGGAAGCTGAGGCAGGAGGATTGTTTATGAGGTTGAGGCTAGCCTGGGCTACACAGTTAAGACCATGTACAAAAACAGTAGTGGTTTCTAGGAACTGAGGGTATGAAGAAGTTGAGTGGGAAGACGGGCAAACTTGAGAGTTCTGTATTTTGGCTGGTGAGGGGAACAACAAGGGGTGAGCAACAACAGGCTGTGGAGAGGATGAGGAGCATTTCAAATCAGATGGCTCTGGAACTAGGTACTCCTGGCCCAGCTGGGTGACTTTGTTTTGTTTTGTTTTCCAGACAAGGACTCATTATGTATCTAGAATTCACCACGTATATGAGGCTGGCCTCAAACTCAGAGTCTTGTCTTGCCTTGTCTCTGCCTCCCAAGATTAAAGGGTATATACACCACCATGCCTGGCACTAAGTGTCATGGGCACTAGTGGGTACAGGCAAGGGGCCCAGTGCTGTGTCCTCTGAGGCAGGTGCTCCCAGGCCAACAACAGTCCAGCTTGAAGGACCCTGGGCTATCATGCCTGATCTGAAGCTTACTCTGTTGCATGGTAGCTTTCCCATTTTGGTCACGTTGCCTCTTGGTGCCTCACTTTCCTCGTCTATGAAGTAAAGCTAACATTACCTAGTACATGGGGCTGCCATTACAATTACTCAGCAGATGTTAAAGGAGTTTAGGACAGGGTCCCACACAGAGTGAGATACAGATGTCTACTCTTAAGGCTCCATTCAGAGACAAGCAAAGCAAGGCTCAGGAACTCAAGAGCTTTCTGCAAGGGCTCAGGTGACTAGGGTCGCGCACCAGGATCCATGCTTGGGCACAGGATCCTGTTACACAAGACAGCAGATCCCAGCCACTTTCTAGATAGTGCTTCCTAGCTGTGTCCTCACAGGTGGGAGGAACGGACAAGACCCCTCGGGCCTCCTTTATGAAGCACTAATCCTACCCTAAGGGCTTCCCCCTCATGACCCAATCACCTCAGTCAATATCCTCTTCTGAAAAGCTACCACTGTAGTGGGGAGGATGTCAACCAACAAATATTAGAGACACATTTATCCTGTAGTGGTGGTACTTCACTCACAGACTGGGCCAGATTGAGCTTGGCCTGGTCCAGCCTGTTCAGTGCTTTGGAGCCATCTCCACCCCGGTTCTGATTCTTTTCATGGTGGAAAATTTGGGTCTCTTTTCATCCTGGCTCTAGGGCCCTTCTGCCTCTTTCCACTGGTAAGACTGAGAGGTTGCTGCCCACCCACCCATTTATATGGGTGCCCAGGGCCCAGGTCTCTTGTAGGTATCTGGAGACTGGATGGGGAGGGCATAGAACTACCCTGTCTTGGAGAAGGTTCCAGGCAAGGTCCTGTGTGAGGGAGCAAAGGGGAGAGATGGTGGTGGTAAAGCAGGCAGCTCCAAGAGCAGCTACGACCCAGGGAGTGCGCCTGGCTGGGTCTCTTGGTTCCTGGACACCCACAGTCATCCACTTATCTCCCTTTGCAGAAATGAGGCTCAGGTACTTGCCAGGGTCAAGGTGCTGTCTCTGCTGTCCAGCTCGACCTCCTAGAGGGGAGAAGGATGGACGGACGGACTCAGGATGCTTGGTACTGGAATGGGGGGAAAACAGTGTAAGGACCAGGGAGTGCTTTACCTCATCTGTTCTAGCGCTGGACTAGAAGCATCTGCCCATCTTGATATCTGGAGACTTCCAGAATACATCTATGACCAGGTACGTTCTTTTCCCGGTGTGGGGTTGATTCGGCATCTTCCCAAGGGTACCCACTGGTTCTGCTTTATGCTTGGACTGTTGAAGTCCAGCACACAGTAGGTACTCAATCAATGTTTGGGTGTGTGTATCTGGGGATAACTACCTGGTGGATAAATGAGTCAATCCCTTCCCCTGCCAGGAGAGGCAACCTGGTTTATATGTCCCTGCTGTTTGCTGTGTCCATGGGCAAGTCTCAACCTTCCTCTCATCTGGCCTTAGTTTTCCTCTGAATCACGAGGGAGTTGGTATGGTGTCCATGGGGTCCTTTACAAACCTTCCTTATCCCCATCCTGATGAGTTATGAGCAGTACCCTACAGGTCTGCCCTAATAGCCTGGCATGGCCCAGCCCCACAGGCTCCTTAGGGCAGGCTAGGAGAGACTAGCCTAAGCAGAGACAGGTCTGTCTGGGTAGCTCTGTTGTCTATCTGCAGAGACCTTTGAAGACTACTGTTTTAGCTCTGGCCGTAGCAGAGCCAGACCACAGCCTGGTCACTGGGCTATGCTTACATTACAGTGGGGATGAGCAGGGCTTGGCGGGTACAATGAGATGCCTCCTTGTTAGCTCTCATGGAACTCCTGTCCAGGTAGGGTCTGGGGCTTACTTCATCCTACCTAGAGTCAGCTTTGGGGCTATGGAAGGCCAAGGGGACCTGGGGTCCCAACCCGGGTGGTGTGGAAAGGGCAGCCAAGGGTAGTGACAGGTCCCCAGCATAGGTGGTCATGACCATGACAAGGACCTTCTCACTAGACTGGTCAGGGCTACCGAGCATGGCTTGATTTCCTCAGTTGATCTCACTAGGAGACAAGGTTCTTGGGGTTTTTCTGTGCACCTAGGACCAGCTGGGACCTGCGTTGTTCACATTATACCCAGAGACCAGCTATTTGCAGAAAACGTAACAGTGGCACCCAAGGGTCAACCATAAGTGGGTACGCACAGGTATGGGGAAGAGTGGCTGCTGGTCTTGTTCTGTTAGGTCAGGAGAGAGGGGAGCACCAGGGATACCCTCCCCAGGGATGCCCAAGTCCTCAGCCTCTGGTGGCAGAACACAGAGAGGTGGCCCTGAGGAGACGTCCTGTGTACTGGATCTTACCGTTTCAGTTGCTGTCCCCAGAGACAGGCCTATCAGCTGTGTGAACATGAGGTGGATGCAAAGAAAAGGGTCTGTCAAACGCACAAGATCAACTGTTTATTGATTTGTTCTTCTTCTTCTAAAATACTATACATTTAAAGGACTTTCTAAACATTAAGGACTATAGCTGAGGAACAAGGATTTCTGCTGGTAAGTCGTCATGACACATAGCCACAGTGAAGGGCGCTCATGGCAAACACTGAAAACACAAGCTGCTGATGTGCAACACTGCACACTGTCTGAGCTAACAAAATAAAGGCCCTCCCTGAGCCTATCCCTGGGGCTCAGAGCAGTCCCACTGTACTGGAGGACAAGGGTACCTGGAGGGACGTGTGCTGGGGTGGGAACCCCTCGAACTCTCCAGTGAGTGGCACAGGGACTGTGAAGCCTGTGACGACGACAGCAAAGACCTGGGAGCTTTTCCAGTGCTCTGCCATGGAGCTGGAGCTCTGGCCAGTGAGAACTAGTCTTCTCAGCAGCCTCCACTCAGAGGCCAGAGCCACATCTTAACTGGGAGGAGGCTGTCGGCCAGCCATGCCTGTCCTCAATGCCATGGGCTTCAAGCAGGTGACAATACCTGCTGTCAGAAGCCACCAACTCTCATTTCAACAGTAGGTGAACTTTATAGATTCTCTGAATATCAAATAATATATACAGATATACATCAAGACATGAGTCTAATGTAAAGCATCTTAATCTACAGATGCAGCTGCTTTGAAAAGTTAGTCTTCTTTTAACTTTCCAAATCACTAATAAAACTGTTAATCTGCAAAAACTGAAGCAAGAATAGAGTGAAAATAATTTCTAAACATGGTGATGTTGGGGAATGCTGCAAACCGTTACCCCTGCAACTGGCACTTGCCATGGAACCCCTGCTACAGCAACCCCACATCTGGACAAAGCAGAGAAATGAAGACACCTTACATAGAGAACATCTCCGATCAATCTAGGCCATAATTTACGTGACTGGAAGAGCATATAAAAAAGTATAACTGTACACTGCCTTTAAATTAAAAACTCAAACTCTTTACTCAGAAAATGGCGTTGAAGTCTGTTCACTGAACTTGCAGGTAGGGACTCATCAGAGAAAATAATCAGTGGAACAAGAATCAGTGTGATCCGTCATTGACTCAGGAGAGGCAAGGGCAAGAAGGTGCAGATCCATGATACAGAGAGCTGGTAGGGGTAGGGAGGGGCTTGGCTTTTGCTGTTGGAGCATGTGTTTCTTCCTGTGCCTAGATCTGCCCAGATGTGCTTGGAAAGGGGCCACGTCCCCAGTGAAATCACCAGCTCATCTGCCTTCAAAATGCACCAGGGAGCCAAGAACAACAGAACCATCATCGTTTGCAGGTGGAGTGGACGCCTAGACGGCTGCGGGGGAACTAGAGGTATCGGTGCACAGGCCAGGGCTGACGGGGCTCCTGAACGGCCCGCTTCTCTCCACCAGCCTGCCCATGGCCTGTCACTGCATAGCCTCGACGTAGTTGGCAGGGTATAGGCCAACCTGGCCGCTGTCCAAGCGTCCCTTGCACCAACCCTGTTCATCCTCGTCCTCTATCTTGGTCAGCTCATCCCCTGCAAGACAAAAAGAGGGTTGCCTTAGTGACAGGGTGGGCCACTAAGTCACCTGTGCATCCAAATCCCATGTGGATGTGGAACATGCTTCTAGACAGATCCTCAGAGGGTCTCCAGGGCAGAGGGATAGGCAGTTTCCTGAAGGTGAGGCAAGACGCTGGATATTTCACTACTACACTGTATTCAAAGCTTATGTCACAGAGACCTTTGGGATCTGAAGATGGCAGCTCTCAGAGTAAGCCTGGAGCAAGTAGCAGTCCAGGTTGTAATAGCACCAGGCTCAGCCTTGTGTCTGTCCTGTGTATCCCGGGCTGCCTTGCTTAGCAACATGCCCCCATGTTTTCAATCTGTGTGGTGGCTCAAGGTGTCCTTGGGGCTCATTCCTGCGGCCCTTTGAGGTTTTGCTTTTTGAGCTACTGCTGGCCTGGCAGAGACCTGGGCAAACAGGGTCTTCTCTCTAGACACTTCCATTTGCAGATGAAGAGACCACCAAGGCCTGAGTGCTAACACATCAGGTTCCCAGTAATACACAAGGTGCCCAGGATGCAGAGAGCATGAGTGTGCTGTGCAATCAGGACACAAGAACTCACTCTCTGGGGGCAGTAAGGAAAATCTGCATGGTGAAAACTGCCTTGGCTCACAGTGAGGACACAAGCAGGGGCTAAAAAGATTAGCACAACAAAGTCTGCAGTACCGAAAGAGGATAAACAAGAGGACTAGGAGGCAGCATGAGATACCCCAGCTACACAGCTAAGAGGGGAGGAACAGCGGTCTTGACCAGTGATGGCATTTGACTAGCCCCCAAGGCTCTGAAGGACACACTTAGACACTATTATCCTTATAATCTCGCTTCTAATGACAGGCCAATTGTAAGCATAGCTTCTTGCAAGAAGCTTCTGCCTAGGAGACCAGAGACAAAGAGCTAACAATGAGGTACCCAAGAAAGACTGCAGCTATAGTTCGGTGGCTTCGATAGTTAACCCTGAGACAAGTTAGTCACATAAACATCAGAACACAGAGATCTTAATATAATTACCAGCACACAGATACCTGTAAAATGAGAGGTGGTAACATCAGCCAGTGACTAACAGCCAGCAGGCAGCGAAGGTCAATGGTTACCAAAGCACAAGTCAGAGATGGCCTTCAACTGGCCCAACAGGAACAACACATTATCATCTCCCCGGCTGGGACAAGGGGACACGCAAAGATTGGGTGGGGAAAGGTACTGTAGTTAAGACCAACACATGAAACTAGCAGGAACTTTACAAGAGTTCGAGAACAAAAGACAAGTCCCCTCAGCAGCAGGCTGGATGCCTCCTTTCCCAGGGTGGGTATTTGGGAAGGTCACCTACCAGCCTTGAAACTCAGCTCATCGTGTTCCTGCCCCTCATAGTCATAGAGGGCCCGAACTCGCACTTCCGTTCCTGAGGTAGTATCCTCGTCAAATGGGTTCGAGTCCCCGTTGGCATCCGTGGAAGAGAAAGGGTTGTTAGACTCATCATCAGACCAGTCAGTAGGGTAATTCTGAGTCTTCTCGTAGCTGCTCACACTGCAACAGAGGATGACATGAGGCTCTTAGCACGGACGAGACTGATAGAGGATATGAGGTCCCCACCCAGAGTTCCTGCCCCACAGGCAGGTGCAGCCAGGCCCCTCTGAGCCCTCAAGAGAAGCTGGGGGGTTGCCAACCCCAGAGTAGTGCCTGCAGGTAGACCTCGACCCACTTCAGCAGCTCCCCCAGCTTAGACTGCCTGTCTGTCTTCCTGTAGTGATGCTGCTCAGGCCTTAAAGGGTTAACAAAAGACAGAGGAAAAGCAACCAAAGAGTGTTAGCTGTGCCCTCCCAGAGAGGTGGAGAGGCCTGGCACTGTCCCAGCGGGCCTGGAATACAGAGGGCAGGCGCCCAGGTCCTGCAGGACTCATGCATTACTGAAGTGTGGAGGGGTGAGACCCCAAGAGACCCCTGGATAGAGAGAAAGGAGACACACAGAGAGTGAGGTGGAAGCCAGAGGGAAGTGTGTGTTCACCAACTTTTTGGCCTTAATGTCCTCCTTCTCACTGACGGTGCTGCCCGTGTCGTCCTCGTCCTCGAAGGGGTTGTAGCTGGACTGTAACTGCGTGGGCTGGGCGGGGTTGCTCGGGACACTAAGGTTGCTATGGGGGAGAAAGAGAGCTTTCAGGGACCACAGCTTGGGGCCCACTGAGGGCCCTGGTGACTCCAGCTGCAGAAGACAGTGACAGTATCTCTAGAGTTACAGCTCCTCCCTCATCTGATAAGGAGGATGTTGAGTGACTAAAAGATTATTTTAGTAGGACATGTGGCTATACTTCGATGTGTCATCATACCTTGATCATCTACAAGTTAACTGTCCACCACAGGTGCACAAGCACTTCCTGGGCCAGGGTTTCTCCAGTCTCCTACCCCCTCATTCCCATGTAAGGTTTAGTCAGTGGGAAAAAATAGATGGTGGTAGGAAGCAGCAGCCCCAGGACTGTATCCATGGAGTAAGGACCTCCTCAGCTCTCCAGTGCCCCTTCTAACTACTAATAGGTCAATGGTCAGCTCCCTGGTTCTGGAGCTTCCACAGTTAGAACTATGGCTTGTGCACAGAAGGGCCCTCTAGTGCTCTGGAGTCAAACCATTCCTGTAACTTTGCCACTGTCTCCCAGCTTAGTGTCAGCCAGAGACACTGGGTACTAGTAGGGAGCGGGATGAAGGGGCTGCAGGGTATAGAGCACTATCAGGGAGAAAAACGTATAGAAAGAGTCACCCTGGCTGGGCTCCCTTGGCTAAACCTGCCACCCACACCAGTGACCAGAGATTTGGGCAACATAAAACTGAGCAGCTACTACCCCAGAGCCATCAGGGGAGGGTGGGAAACCCCTCAGATGCTACAGAGTGACCCTGGCTGGTTGTCTACTGTACAGGCAGTGTGTCGGACACCACCAGACCCTCTGCCCTCCTGGGTTCCCTGCTCTAGCTGACTTTTCTGAGGGACTCAGTGCTGTGCACTGACCTGGTGCCTTCTCTCTGGCCAGCCACTAGTTCACAGCATCTCCTCTGAGTCCCGGTTCCTTCGTTCCTCCCCCTAGCACAGAGCACACTGGGGAGCATGGCTTGGTTCTGAGGTTGGGCCCTCAAGAAAGGGCTCTCTACACAGCCTCTGAGCACAGCAGCTGAGCAGGGACAGCCATGTGTGACTGGGGAGCCTGGGAGGACAGGGGGCTTAGTGCCTGGCCATAAGCATGTCCCTGGAACCTGAGCTAAGGTGACAATTACCTAAGCATGGCACAGAAACCTCTAGCCAAGTCCTACAGCAGCACATACTTTCCAGAAGGTTCTAATGACAACAGTTGGTACTCCTATCCACAAGTCTTTTTAGATAATCAAGTCAGAGATTTCTGTCCTTGGGAACAAGGGAGTATTCTGTTCAGGGTGCTGGGACTGAACCCAGGGCCTTTACTTGCCTGACAAATGATCTGCTGCTGAGTTACATACACCCTGAGCCTATTCAGAAATAACTACCACTAAGTAAGGGGGACATGAGACCACCCCCCACTGTCCTGCATCTCCTGGCATCTGCACACAGAAGTCCCAACAGGATGATGCCACTGACATCATGTCTCTAGTTGCTGTTTCCACCAGGGCTGCACCATGCAGATGAACACAAGCAGCTAACACCAGCACCTCCTTTACCAGTACAGGTACAATGTGCAAAAGGCATTCTCTGGATCTTACAGGAACTCTAGCAGTGAGCAGAAAGAGAATTGAGAGATGCTTCACCCAGAGCTCAGAGTTTCCAGGACATCTGTTCTTGGGGTCTCTGTGCCCAGGCTGGTGGCATCCCAGGACCAGCAGATCCTCACTCCTGACCAGAAGGTCAGTTTCAGACTGGAACTGTGCCTGGAGCTCACCTGCCATGCTTGTTCTGTCCAGACTGGTCCCCTGTTTGGTTGATTCCTGTTAGGGTGACACCATCAGCAGCCTTCTTCTTCTCTCTCCGGCTGAGAGTTCGATTCAGATCTGCAGACCACTCCTGGGCAAGCGGTCCACGGGAAAGAAATGGGAGGCTCATTTCTGGGAAACCACAGTGGTCTAACACCTCTGCTCAGCCAGCAGCTGCCCATCTTATTTTATTAGTAACATTCAGCCTTGTGGCCCCTGTTCTCCCGTTTCCCAGCAAACCTCAAGCTGCCTTTTGGGCCTAAAGGATATGAAGTTCGGTACCCATTTAACCATAGGGCCTTGACATACATGAAATGGCAGACTTCATAGGACACGAGACCTGGGTGACAAGAGACCCAGGTCTGAGGGCTGGGATGTAGTTCAGTGGTAGAGTGCCTGCCTAGCATACATAAGGCCATGGATTCTATCCCTAGCAAAACACACCACACCCCCTCCACTGAAACACTGAACCATGGCTGATGGCGGTTGCTTCCTCAAGAGCCTTCTAATCCATTCCCTGCTCACCACTGCTCTTAGGCTCTATCCCCCTATGCCATGGGCTCTGGGAGTCTTGAGTCTGTCATGGAGACAGAAGCCAGCCCTGTAGGGAGCCTGGCTGAGGCACACGGCTTAGTCCTTGATCACTGAGGATCCTTTCCATTTATGTCCTAAACTGTCACAGGGTTGACAGCTCTCTGAAGGGTCCTGAGCAGGCCTGCCCATAGGAAACTGAACCCAGGACTGCAATAAAGTCAGAGGCTAGGTGGTCATGGCACAGCAAAGGAGACCAACAGCAGGCACTGGATGCTCAGGTCTTCAAAGCGGACCTTTAACCACTTTAGTCAGAGTGACATGCTGGCAGCCACCAGAGAAGAACAGAGGGTTTGTGTCCCCACAGGTTTTCTGTTTTCCTAACAAGAAGCTTTCACCAACTGTTGAAACATACAGGTGGAAAGGGGGCTAGGTCTTGGTTTTCCAAAAAAATCCTCCTTACCTCCCATCTCCATTTATCAAACAAATGTAATTATAACCCAGGGAGATGACTAATCAGACTTTAAAAAAAAAAAAAAAAAAAAAGCAGCATCTGCCTTGAAAAGGTGACAGGCCAACGTCAATCTCCAGAGCCCATGTAGAGAAGGAAGGAGAGAACCAACTCCACCAGGGGGCTCCTCCACACACTTCAATTTAAATTTTAAAGCTGATTTGCCTTAGTGTGCATCTTTGTTCCATCTTTCAAAAGAGCACTACATTAAACCTGGCTTTTGATCTGTGACACAGGGAAACAGAGAGGTCACAGCCTTGGCCCATGGAGCTCAACCCAAGTCACCGTGTCTATCAGTGACTGTCCGGATGGAAATAAGTGGGCTAAGACCTCAGCTGGCATCTCAAGCTCCCCATGTGACCTCTGACTCTAAGTGGAGTCTCACAAGGCAGCTTGGGGACTGACAGGATCAGCACCAGGAACTTTGGAAGAAAGCTAATGTCAGATTCTCTGCCACAGAACCAGGGCCTCCACAGACAAGCGACTACGTGGGCTGACTACATGCAGCAGGGGCTTGGCAATCCATGAGTTAATCATAAAACAGAAACTTACTTCATCCTTGTGGCATGGAAAACGAAAACAACTTCATTAGAGAAAGTCAGAGACAACCCAGCAATAACGATCAACGTGAACATAAGGAACACAGGAGGGCTGGTCCCCAGCCAGGGACCCACAAAGAAGAGCCCACAGACTCTGGTCAGCTACGTGCTCCAGGAGGACAGTCAGCCCAATCTGCCTCCCTGTTGCCCCCTTTGGAATAGTAGCCACCCTGAGGGGAACAGGAGAGTATCATATACATGGTGTCCTGTGCCACTCTAGAGAAACTGGGAGCTGAGTATGAGCTATGCCTAAGACACCACACAGCATACTTCTTCCAAGTGCTCCATGCCAGGGAAAGAAGACTGCTTCCTCTATGGCCACTTCACTAGAAAAGGCCCTGCACCCCAGTGTCTCCTAGGGCCCCACCTGCTCTGCAGCCTCTTGATAGGTAGATGCAGGGGACACAATTTGGAGACATCATATGATTTCCAAAAATTGGAAGTGTGGGGGTGAGGACCGATACCAGTCAAAAAAGGCTGAGGAACTTGCGGGGAGCCCAGGTCTACGTGATAGCCCATCATAGATTAGGTTATGCCCTTCAATAACCCCAAGCTGCTATTCACACTTTAACATGTAAAAACTAAACCATACCAGGGGTAGCTCTTGTCCAGGTCCCACAGCTGAAAGGGTGAGGATAGATGTAGCCCAGGCTCTGGCTACTATCAGGCCAGAGAAGCCAAAGCCATGCTGAAGGCACGTGCCTGGCTTGGAGGACGGTCAGCAGCTGCGGGGTGGGGCTGACACCACACTATGTGAATGAGAGGGGAGAATGCCTTCCTTGAGGGACACGGCTGGTGGAGCTTCCAGCCACTTCCTTCTGCGCTGCTGGCAGGGAGCTGGTGGGCCTGGTGATCAAAGCCCAGCCTCAGGGTCCGCAGGCCTATGGCTTTTACAACATAAAGTTACTGTGATGCTAAGGCCCAGAAATGGGAGAACAGGCAAACTAACATTGAGACCAGACTCCCTGGTTTACAGCCCAAGGCAGGAAAAAGCCCCCAGAAGAAGGGCCAGGAGAGCAGCTCACTGTTCCTGGTTGTACTTGTGGCCCAACACGAGGCCCGGGACAGACTGGGCACTTCGCTTCATGGATACCCTGGGTGGAGGGATAAGCACAAGTGTTTTGTCTGGGACAAGAGTGGAGTGCTAATGGTGACCTGACAGTATCTGAGCACTTCAGATCCAGTACTGGGACACTAGACACTACCCCAGTCAGGACTATTGCATATACAAAGCATGGAGTGAGAGCAACATTCATAGCTCAACTAGAGGGGCAAAGGTCTCTTCCCAGGTGGGCAGAGTTATAGGCACACAACTATCTTACCTCAAACTGTGGCCAGTTCATGGCCATGCCTGGCCCATGGTTGGCTCGGAACCACCTCAGATCCTCTACTGCATCAGCTGCTTTGATGTTCTGCTCCAGCTCTCGGTAAATGGTTTTGTAGCTAAATCACATATGGAAAGACAGCTCTATAAAAGGCAGGGCCCAGCCACCATTCCTCAGCCACAGCAGGCCCTGTAGCCTGCATGAGAGACTCTGCAACCTGCACAGTTTCCTAGACACAGGTCAGGGACGCCATTCCCAGGTGTCACATGTACAGATGCAGACACCATCCTCTAGAACCCAGGAACCACCAACAAATAAGCTTCGTATCAAACCAGGCGGCACACTGAGACTTGCCCTGCATCAAATCCTGGGTGTGCTCTGTGGGTGCAACTGTGCAGTCCCACTGGGTCAGGTCATGTTGAGAAAGAAGCCTTTAGAGAAGAATGTCAGAGTGTCTCCTCCTCCATTTCTCTCAGGACAGCTGGAGGTTTCCCTCCCCATGTGAAAGGTAGTATGGGAGGAAGACAGAACTACGAGACCCAGTCCGGCCTCCTACGACCAAGAACACGGGTCTAGGCTGGACCTGATAGATCACTTATTATCTACATAGGCGGTTCTTCTCTTTTTCTGAGCCTCAGTTTCCTTCTCTGCTGAGTGGGCACAATACCTCTTCTATCTAAGGATTGAATTGTGTTCTCCAAATACAAAAGCTGAAGTCCTAACCTCAGGATGTGACCTTTTCTGAAAACAGGGTCTTTCGGAGGTGAACAACTTAAAACAGGTTCAGTAAAATGGCCCCAGTGCGGCAGGGCTGCTGTCCTTGGAAAGAAGGAGAAATCTACCCTAGATACTCAGGGAAAGATGGCCAGAGGACTGGAGAGAAGCGGTCAGATGTCCAGAAAGCTGAGGACTGTGGCGGAAACACAAGCTAGAAGAGGCAGAAGGACCTGCCTGGAGCCTTCGGTGGGGAGTGTGGCCACACCTTGGTTTTTGACTTCTGTCTTCTAGAACTGAGTGATGAGCTTCCCTTGTTGTCTGCCATGCCACCCAGATTCTGTCACAGCAGCCCTAGGAGCGACTGCACCACGTACCCCAGAGGTGACTTGGAACATAGAGACGGGCTGTGCTGATTCAGGCCTTTGCCAGAGCCAAGTACAAACATGGAAGGTACCTCCTACACAGAAGAGCAGGACACAGTCCCGGCCCTGTCCCTTTCCCTGTCCCCTAAAAGCTGTACAGCAGCTCAGTTTCCTTGTCAGCAAGATGGGGACAATTCTGCCTACTTTCCAGGCTGTCACAGAGATGAAATGACAGCAGAGCCCCTGTGCAGTGACTGCCTTCCATCTTTTTAGAAGAGACACAAGGGATGTCGTTTTCTACCGACAACAAGCTTTGACCTGACATTCACTTCTCAACGCTTCTGCCAGGTGGATGAAGGAAGTGGATTTCTATCTCTGTCCTGTTATCTGGCTCTCTCCTGATGCAGGCACACTGTGTCACAAGTCAAACTGGAGTTTGTCTTGCTGTCTGGCCTCCCCAGGACTACAGTCACTAAGATATCAACGGTCAAGCTGGCAGCAGGGATGAGATGACCTCTACAAGGGACTGTCCTTGGGGGCAGAAGACATGAGGCTTGGCCAGTGCTGCACCAGTGCAGGTGGATTTCCAGAATGCCGGGTCTGGCTGGTCCTGGCTGTGGCCCCAGAACAGACAGCTTCCCTTCCTGTCCAGACCCATTTGGAGCTGGCAGCATCGAGCCTTCCATGGCTGTGCTGTATGCTGGCTCTGCAAACAGGCCCCTTGGGTATCCAAGGCTGCCATGCAACACCTGAGTCTATTCAATCCCAGCCTCCCTGTGACTCACACTGATGGGTTTTTTACCTCAGGGAAACTTACCTAGCCACATTGGACAGGTCCAAGTGCTTCTGAACCTCCAGCAGAACCTCCCGGAAGAAGCGCAGGCGCTTCTCTTCAAACTGCTGGCACTGCTCGAACACCTGCTCCATGTTCTCCATGTACTGGGGTGTGGTCTGGTCAAGTTCCTTCAGGGCCTTCTCATACTTGTCCTTGGTCTATGTTAAAATTGGCACAGACAGAGTTTTGTCTCCATCCCACCTCTGTACAACCCACGTGCCCCACTGCTTCTCAGGCCTCCCAGATCCCAAATGTGGGAGCAGAAGTCCAGTCAGTCCAGTTCCTGTGCTTCTCCATGGCAAGTCACTCTCTGCCTGCTCTGCCTCTCACTGGAGCAAAGACCAAACAGGTAGATCTAGGTGAGAGATGGTCACATCGTCATTCAGATGGGCTACTGATTGGTTAAGATGGGTTCTAACTTCATACAAACAATTCACATCTCAATGGATTATTAGGAGGCAGCGCCCAGTTTGAGGCAGTGAGTCTCAGAGACCATGTCTCTCGTGGATCTGTCTCGTCTCTGGGCCCTTCCTCCCCTGTGCTGTTTCTGCCTGCTCTATATATAGGTAAGTAGCTTTCCCTACCACATGCTCCCACTGTTTTAGTGCTCTAACTTGCCCCTAGAAGGTCCAGAACAACAGAGCCAGGCAGCCCTGCCTAACGCCTCTGAGACTGAACTAAGATAAATGTTTCTCCTTCAAGTTGTTTCTCGGGCATTTCACACAGTGACAAGAACCACTACCCGAGTGGCAGGAGCCTCTATGTGCTGCTAACGGATCTTTTCCAGGATGAAGTGAGGGACTTGAGGTCTGACCACCTATTTGTTACAAGGTTTTACGTTACACGGCCCTGAGAGCTGAAGCTAGAGTTGTGGGTCTGCCTGAAACTACTTTTACTCTACACGAATGCACACACTGTTCCAAGGAAGGTACCCAGGCCACTGAACAACTTCTGTATCTTTTCACAGTGGGCACCAAATCTATTCCATCTACCCCAGGACTCAGGCTCAGACACCCCTTTCTGTACATTCTAAGCAGACTCCTCTTCTGGAAGCTTTTCCTGACCTACTAAGGACAGGCTCCACCCACATTCTGGGCCCCTATCTTGGCATCTGGTTCCTTGCTCTTTTCTAACCTTAAAAATGGTCAAGTTAGGTCCTCTATGAGGAAAGGAAAGGTCACTTATACAAGAACTGAGTTCCCCAGACCCTCTGGTTACACCCTGTCATCTTTAGCACTATCCTGTGCCCCAACCTGGAAGCACTGTGTAGGAGCCCTGGATCACAGACCCTCAGCACTGAGGAGCAGGAGCCTTCAAATCACAAAGCCTCTGGCCGCCTCTGAGAACCATAGATGTTCCTTTTTCTGGACTCCCCCTATACTGAGGCTATGTCCTGTGCCCAGCATCAACCAGGGACCAAGCAGGGTCATCACTATTCAGAAAATCCCCTAGCAGAGATGTACAAAGTCCCCAATAACCCCTCAAAGATGCTGTGCCCCTGATATGAACCTCCTCTCTGATGGACACTGCAAGATACATTTCCTGCCTAGCCAGGAAGGAAGTCTGTGAACAACAGCTGGTGCTAGCTTGCACTCCCTCCAGCATTCTAGGGCTACACAGATCACTCAGGCTCTGAGATTGCTGGCAGACCACTCAGGGAGTGCGAGTTCCAAAAGGGAAGCCACTACAAGTGTCTGTCTCTTTGACAGACACTTCAGGTTAGACCTCTCATACTCTAGGTCTGTTCTGAGAAAGACCCTACTGTGCAGAAGCACATATATCTACATGGTGGGGGGTGGGGGGGGAAGGCTTCTCCTCTCCTTCCTTGACTGACAGACAGACACACACACACACACACACACACACACACACACACACACACACACACACACGCTTTATCTTTCTTCTAAGCACCTTCCTGGGCAGCAGATCCCCTGCGATCCTAACAATGGCTCTAAGCATTCCCCAGGCCTTATGTTTCTTGAGCTCAAGTACCTACTCTATGGAGGTGCAGATCCCTCACCTGAGGCTGGTTCCATAACTCCCCCACTTCCTGACCCCAGATGGATTGGGGGCTACTTGAGCCACAGACCATTACGGAGATGGCCTTTCCCCTTGCTAGATGTGGAGGTGAAAGCCGTAGTGCAGGTGCAGGCTCTGGAGCCATGATCCCTGCTCTCCCATTACAGAGCAGCATGCTATCTGTCCTCACTGACCTGAGCTCCTTATTCACAGGGCAGGAATGCCATCACACAATCCAAGAGATGCCAAGCCTTATCTGAAGTTTTGCAAGGGTGTCAAGTAGGTGCCAATCAGCTCAGCACTCCCAAGTGCCAGCCTCAAGTAAGTCCTGTTGGGACACAGCCTGCTGTGAACCCCCTCATCTGCTCCTGTCGACTCAGGCTAGCCGGACCACCGGCAGGGAGGTAGGCCCTGGACCATCACTTTTAGAGCAGTGGTGAAGAGGAGTTGGGAAGCCAGGCCCCCAGGAACTTCTGAATGACAAGATGCCAGCTAGCATTTAATTCCTGTGACTCTGGGATCTTTCAAGTAGACGCCTTCCTTGTACTAGTGGGGAGCAGCAGATCACAAAGTTCTCTGACAAAATCATGTCCATGTGACCTTCTCACTGACCCACTGAGGTAGACCGCCTAACAGCAGAAGAAGGGCTCCTAGGACACGGCCCTGGATATTAAGATGTCCTTACTGCCCTCTGGGCTCCTAGACACACCCTCCCAACCTGTATCTAATCCTTGGCTGTCTGCAGCCTTCCCTCCACATCTCTAGCCCAGTCTGACCAGCCCTCTTCTATACTCTCGTCCCCTCTTCCCTGGATCTAGGTCTTCCTCAGTATATCCCAAAGCTTCTAGATCTGCGAGGCTATGAAGAGCACTGGTCCTCCTAACCTCTAGCCCTGCTTACCTGCCCATCCTCATTTCTGCATCCTGCACAAGCTGCTCTTCCCTGCATCATCCCAGATGTCCTCAAATATATCTCCTGGGAAGCCACCCAAATGAACTTGTTCCCCTGGGCACAAGGACCACACTCTCCTGCCTGCCCGGCACTTGGCTCTGTCCTTAGCTGAGGCAGGTACAATGCCTGTGCTAAGGTGGGGCTCAAGTGCTCATCTGTGAGGCCCTGAGGATGGGGGTGTTTTATTGGCATTTTTCCTCATCCAGCCACCTAATCAAACAGTACTAAAAGCCTCACTGTTGCTCCACGGGTGAACAAACAACACTAACACTTGACATGGCAAACCAAGTGTGGGGTTACCTTCAGGACATCCTGTTTGCACTTTTCTATCTTGTCCTGCAGTTTCTTCAGCTGTTCCGGGTTGAGGGACGGATCTGCTTTGCTGTTGGCCTCACGAGAGATGGCCAGCTTCTCCTCTTTGCAGGCTGTGTGGTGGGCTTTCTTGGCTGCTTCTACCTACAGGGAGAGGAAGTTCTGACTGCAGCAGTGCTGCAGGTTCAGGTCTTCAGATTGCACAGGCTGTGGAACTGTATGGATGTGCTGTCAGACGAGAGGGAAAGGCGGGGACAACTGTCGGTGCTTTATCACTGTAACAACTGGATGGAACGAAAGGCCTCACTCGGTAAATATGTATCCACATGTGGTTCTAGGCACTGGGGACACAGGCCAGAAGAACTGACCCATGACTTCATTTGTAGGTTTGAATTAGGTGGCCTAATGCAGGCATAATTAAATGCTGGAGTAAATTAGAAGGGGCTAAGTGCTGTGGAGAAAAATCAAGCAGGGGAGAGATGCTAGGAACACCAGAAGTGCAGGGATAGAACTATAGAGAATGGTAGGAAAAAGCCCTGACATTGTCTGGAGTAAAAGGAAGAGGTGTGGGTACCCAAGGAAAGTGCATGTCAGTACAGTCAACAGAAGGAAGTTCCAAAAGAACCCTTGCCTGGCATGGTGGCGCATGCCTTTAAAATCCAGGAGGCAGAGGCAGGTGGATTTCTGTGAGTTCCAGGTCAGTTTGATCTACATAGTGAGCCCAGGCCAGCCAGTTAGACCCTGCCAAAAGTGAGACCCTGGGGAGTGTTGGTGGAGTTGAGTGGGTGAAGAGAGGGACAGAGGGAGAGGGAAAGATTGAGAGAGGTGGGGGGGGGGGGGAGAGAGAGAGAGAGAGAGAGAGAGAGAGAGAGAGAGAGAGAACACTCTTGAGCGAGCCCTCAGATGAATAAAAGGTGGGCTGGCAGGAAGAGGTCACAATTTCCAAGGACTTTTCTTTTGATAAAAAGGTCATGAAACACTGACTATACTGGTCTCAAGGTCATGAGCTTAGTCCAGTGGTTCTCAACCTTTCTAATGCTGGGACCCTTTAATACAGTTCCTCATGCTGTGGTGACCCCCAACCATACAATTATTTTCCTTGTCAGTTCATAACTGTAATTTTGCTACTATTATGAATCTTAAGGTAAACATCTGTGCTTTCTGATGGTCTTATTCAAACTCTGTGAAAGGATCGTTTGACCCCTCAAAGTGGTTGTGACCCACCCCACAGGTTGAGAACCACTGGCTTAGATACTCCTCCCCAGCTCAGTCTTCCAAGTATCAGCACCTGGGTTCCAGGGTTCTAACAGCGCCCAGCCCCACCGTCTCCTGCCTTTCCTCCCTCAGAGATATATGCATACTTAAAAGTGACTTACACATTTGAACCAAAGTCATAAATTTCACTCTAGGAGAAAGAGAAGAGTGTAGTAATGAACACATCGAGGGAACATAGTTTCATTTATGAAGGCTCAGGGGCAGGAAGAAAGAAAGGAAATGCAGTAAAAGCCAAGATGTAGAGAATAGGATGTTGTAGAATATTATTTTAAGATGTGTTACATTTGCTTATGCTGTGGAACATTTGTTTAATGATGCAAAGATGTGTTGCATTCCTTTATGCTGCATCTGTTTAACTCTGTGAAGCTGTGTTACTGTGTGCCTGTTTAAAGCACCTGATGGTCCAATAAAGAGCTGAACGGCCAATAGTGAGGCAGGAGAAAGGATAGGCGGGGAAGGCAGGCAGAGGATATATAGGAGAAACCAGGGAGGAAAAGGAGCAAGAGACAAGGAGTGGAGAACGCTAGGGGCCAGCCACCCAGGCACACAGCCAGCTACGGAGTAAGAGTGAAAGTAAGATTACGGAAGTAGGAAAAGAAGAAAGCCCAGAGGCAAAAGGTAGACAGGATAATTTAAGAAAAGTTGACAAGAAACAAGCCAAGCTATGGCCGGGCATTCATAATTAAAAATAAGTCTCCGTGTGTGATTTATTTGGGAGCTGGGTGGCAGGTCCCCCAAAAGAACAAAGGGTAAAAAGGGAAAAAAACAAACAAGAAAAGGAGAACAAGCAAAGATGGAGGCATGCTCTGGATGACTCTGAGGAAAGCAGCACAGCCCTTGGGGAAGGGGGAAGGCGAGGTATTCCAGTGAGAGGTAGAGGTCACACCATAGGCAAGAAGTGAACATGCTGAGGCTAGAATGGCTGGATGGCATCTACCAGGTAGCCAAGGCCACAGTGACTCAGTGAGTTTGACTGGTGCTTTTGAAACAGTGGGAATTGGTGTTGTATGCCAATTTGCGAGAAAAATCCACATAAGGAAAAGGACAATTCTGAATTAATCCTTTATACTAGTCCAAAGGTCTTCTGCATCGCTGGCATAGACAGTTCTCCAGGCTGCAGAGAGAAATGGTACTGGATGAGAGCTTGTGAAGTTCTGGACCTGTCTGGAGTCTGTGATGGGCTGGTACAGATTAAATTTAAAGAAGGCACATAAAGCAGGGTCTTGGCTCAGAGACAGCCTCTTTTCCATCAGCTATGCTCTCCTGTGACTAAGGTGAGTTCCTGGAAGTGCAGGAAGGGAGCCCTGTCAGTGGAGAGGCAAAGCAGGGCTGAGGGAGGAAGGGAGGGAGGCACCTCTTTCAGCTTCTTGGCCCAGGGCTTCTGGGCCTTTCGGAAGCCATCCTCTGCTTCCTTGGTCTCCTTGAAGCCTCCCATCATCTGTTTGTGAAAGGCTTCCTTCTGCCAGTTCTTGATCTTCTCAAAGTCTTCATTCATCAGCGATGCCTTCACTTCCAGGTGCAGCTCGCTCACTCTCTCCGCTTCAGACATGACAGCCATCCAGGCCTTCTCCACAGTCCCATACTGTGGTCCTGACACAGGAGAAGCATGTTAACTCAGCCTCTGTTAGCAGCAGGATTTCCTGTCACCCCCATAGCTGTCCACCTGGGAATAGCTCAGCTGCAGACTACTCCTTTTCTAAAGCCTTTGAGCTCCTGTGTGTGTGTGCACACACACACACACAGGTGTATATGTACATGTGGGCATGTGAGTAATGTGTACAGGTGATATGCATACATATTTTACATGCAATTATATAAGTGAATGTTCATGTGATGTGCACACACATTTTATGTGGAGGACAAGGCTCATGTGAATCTTCCTTAGTTACTTCTCTTTGTTTTTTGAGACAGGGTCTCATGGAACCTGGAGCTCATGGATTCAACTAGACAGGTTGGCCAGCAATCACCCAGATCCTCTAGTCTCTATTTCACAGAACAGGGAAAAAGATATATTTTAAACACATGTGAGTACCTACATATATGTATGTGTACTGTGTGCATGCCTAGTGCCCATAAAGGCTAGAACGGAATATTGGCATCCCTGGAACTGGAGTTACATGTGTTTTTGAGCTGCCATGTGGGTGCTGGTAACAAAACCAGGTCCTCTGAAAGTAACTAGTGCTCTTAACCACTGAGCCATCCCGAGTCTTGCATGTGACTTTTACGGAGGAAGGAGTTGGAAATCAGACCCTCTGTGTGCAGAGCAAGTGCTTACCCACCTACACCAGCTGCCCTATTCCCTCTGAGGTCTTTGTTGATATAACTCTTTCTGCATTTGGAGAGCTCAATTTGTTTAGGGTGGCCAGAAAAGGGAGAACTCTCTGAAGTGAGCTGCCTGCCTCTCAACCAATGCTCCCTGACAGCCCAGGACTGTGAGTGGTCTCCCATAAGATGGATCACCTTTATTCATTCCCATGAGCAGTGAGCCTAGAGCATAATAGTGTCGATGGAGACAGGACAGGGAACATTTTTGTAGTCCCCAAACCCCATCTTCTCTGGCTTGACTCAGATCAGGGACTGCTGGCTGCTATGAGCACTTCAATGACCCAGCTAGGTTTCACAGGTCTCTGGCTTGACTCAGATCAGAGACTGACTGCTGGCTGCTGTGAGCACGTCAACGACCCAGCTAGGTTTCACAGGCTTCACCCGTTTCACGATGGCTTTCCTCTTGTCCTTCCTACCCAGATCCCTATCCAAAGTGACAACAGTCCTGATTAAGAGTTTCCCTCCCGAGCCTTAGGGAACGAGAACAAGAAGGGAGTGAACTGACACAGTGTCCCGACACCATCCAGAGATTTCTGTGCGGGCCTGTGCAGTTTCTCTCTTGTCTCTTCCCTCTCCCAAGGTAGACTTTCTTCCTTTCTGCTGAGGAAACAGTCCTCTAGCCTACAGGCACCCCAGGCCCTCTGCAGCTGTTAGTCTTCTGTGGATGACAAGGGAGGGCTGCAACAGGAGATCAGGGATCTTCGCAGCCAGCAGTTTGTTGTCTCCAAGGAAAGAGGACAGAATATTACATAGCCTGTGCTTACTGGGTGACAGGCACAGTACTGCCCTCCCCCACAAAAAAAAACCACAAAAAACTGCAAGATGCATTCCTGGCCCACTTGTGAGCAATTCATCAGGGGATCTCTGGCAAGTGAACAGTCAGTACCCATGCCCAGGGTGACCTTACCCTTCTCCACAAGCTGCCTCCAGCGTCGGGCCCACTCAGTAAGCTGCTGTGCATATGCCTTCTCGATGCGCGCCCGCTCATGCAAACAGTTCATGAGGTCACCACACAGGCGGTGGCCATCATCAATCCGCTTCACAGTCCGTTTGTAGTTCCCAACCTGTGAGACAGAGCTTAGTATTAGGGTTAGGCACATACTCAGTGTGGCTGTCTACCTGCTAGACCCTCCAGCATGGTTAGCCTATCTGTTGCTGCTATATAAGACAGTAGGGTCCCCTAATGTTCACTCAAGGGTCATCCCATCTCCCCACACTGATGGCTACCCCATGTTGCCAGACAAGCCCCCGTTTTATTACCAGCAGGAATAAAGTCAGCAAATGAGTTTCTGAGTATATAACTCCAGGTCAGGTCCTGTGGCAGAAACCAACTGGTAGGTCAGGGAAAAAGGCAGACGAGCAAGGTGCAGGGCTAAGGGAAGTGGCAGGTCTTCAGGCAGATGGAGGCGCAGAGGCGGCTTCCCAGAGCAGGTAACATGGAACTCAATCCTTACATGTTGGATTATTATTACTTTCCAATGACAATAGTACACATGTTTTCCCACCTACTGAGTGCCTACTATGTGCCAGGCACCTTGACAGTGGCAGCAACTGTCCCCCACTTCACAGATGAGGAAACTGAGGCTTAGAGTAGCTGAGAGGTGCTATGACTGCACAGTCACACTGGCTGGGCTGAAGGACTCAGGTAGGACAGCCTGGATAGCAAAGCTCAGATTCTAATCTGCTTTGTCAAGGGCAAGTTTTGGCTTCCCTTTCTCATATACAGAGAGACACTAGATGAACTGAACTAGAGATAGCTATGAAAATAGTTTCGCCCTCTGTGTGTGTGTGGTATATGCACACACATGTGCACATGTGGGTGGAGACCAGAAGTCAACGTCAAGCATCTTCCTCAATTGTTCTACTTTTGTTCTTGTTGTTGTTGCTCGTTTTATTTTTTGAAACAAGATCTTGATGAACTTGGCATGCACGCACGCATGAACTCACTCATGGATCTGGCTATATTAGCTGGCCACCAAACCCAGAGATCCTCCTGTCTCCACCTCCCAGCACAGAGTTCCAGGCGTGTGCCATCACACTCAGCTTCTCATGTGGATGCTGCAGAACTGAACTTGGGTCACCATGCCTGCCCACCAGTACTTTACTAACTGAGCTACCTCCTCAGCCTGTTTTCTCCTTCAACTATGGCCTTGAAAGGGAACCAGCACTAACGGGGGTGGGGGTGGGGTGGGGTGGGGTCCACGGAGAACAGCACAGAAACAGGACTGAGTATATTCTCATTAGTTTCCTACCAATGTCTTCAAAACTCTAACCTTCTCTTAGGTTTTCCAACAGTCTCTACCCACTGACTCTCCAGTACATGTTCAGCCTGTAAGCCTCTGAGGAAGGCGTGCCTGGGCCTGCTCTGCAGAAGGGGCAGCCCTCTCTGCAGGGCTGTGGTACTCCCAAGTCTCTCTTCTTCAGTGCTGAGCTAGCTAAGGGAGGAGGAGGGGTGCTGGAGATGACCTTGCAAAAGGACAAACACTCGGGTACTGCAGGCAGATGCAAGAGGAGCCAGAGATGCTGGCTCCAGTACCTAGAGGGAAAGGCTATCCCGAGTGCCAGAGCTCTTGGCAGGCTGAGGTAATGACCTCCTCCTGCGGGACCCAGAATCCTGCTGAACAGCCAAGACCCCCAGAAGTCAGACAGCCTAGGACGACAGACACCCAGCATGACATTGGCTACTTACTAAAGGGTGGGATTCTTGAACCCACTGTTAATCGTATACCCTCCACAGAGGCCCTGCAGCCCAGGCAAAGCCTGACTCATCTCCTCAGCAAGGCTGGCAGCTCATCAAGGTATAGGGCTGAAGCAGAGCTGTGACTTAATACCTCAGCTTTCCCCCTTCCTTACTACAAAAAGGAAAACAAAAACAGTCTCCACAACCCACCCTGAAACACCGACACACACTTGCTCCTCTTCCAATGGGGCTTGGTGGTCACTTAGAAATTTACAGAAGGGGGCTAGAGAGATGGCTCAGAGGTTAAAAGCACTGGCTGCTCTTCCAGAGGTCCTGAGTTCAATTCCCAGCAACCACATGGTGGCTTACAACCATCTGTAATGAGATCTGGTGCCTTCTTCTGGCCTGCAGGCATACATGCAGACAGAACACTATATACATAATAAATAAATAAATCTTGAGAGAGAGAGAGAGAGAGAGAGAGAGAGAGAGAGA
>CABHPP010059457.1:34307-59053 GCA_902168425.1 Peromyscus attwateri
AAAAAAAAAAAAAAAAAAAAAAAAAGACCAAGGATTTATCTGTAGGAAGTCAGACCGAAACTTCTCTAACTCAAGCAGCATTTGTACTTGAACTCCATTCTCTTTTAGCAGGCACTTTACTACCTCTGTCTGAGTTACTCTCTGACCCAACAGCAAATTACCATTCTGTGTCTCGACAAGACAGCAATGGCCGCGGGTCGGTAAAAGGTGCAGAGATAAACCGCTCTGGAAATGGTTTCAGAGAACTGTGTCTGCTTTATTGCATGTGAGCAATAAAGCACGTATACAGTGGAAGCCTACGGACTGTGACTGGTTGGCACATTACCTCAGATTGGACAGTGAGCACTCACACACCAGGGTCTCTATTTGGAAGAAGCACATTAAAGAAGAGTGGACTAATCTGCAGGCCAGCTACCTGCTACTCATGCTACTTCATAATTAAGTGTTCTGACTTCCGGGGCATGGTGTGCCATGCTTATTTAGAAGCGCAGCATGCCAAGAAGGCTGGCTGCCAGGCCATGCCTGCATTTTCTCATACAAGAAAATGCCCTACAGTATGCCCACCTACAGCCCTATCTTATGGAGGCATTTTCTTAATTGTGGTTCTCTCCTCACAGATTAACTTTGGTTTGTGTCAAGTTTACATAAACTAGCCAGCACATCCATGAAGGGGACAAGCCACTCCTCAGCTTCCACACTGCTAGAAGAGAAGTGAAGGCACAAGCTAACAGGGCTCTGCTGGTCCCTTGCTGCAGCCTACAAAGTCTTTAGTGACATCCAGAGCCTGAGTATGTGACCCCAAACCCACAGTATCTCAGTGAGGCCAGCAGGATTGCAGGACAGTCTTTCTTCTGAAGACTACCACTGGAAGCATCACTCCCTGTCACAGATGCAACACTGTATACACACCTACAGGACCTCCGGTAAAGCATAGGGCCTCCATCTCATCAACTTCCTATGACCCATCAAACCCCTACTCTGATCCTTCCAACAGGGATGAGTCCTCTGGATCTTCCATTCCTATCATCTTCTATTGATCTTTGGGTTTTTAACTCTGTGGCACTTGTGCTGAAAGAAACCAAAACAAAAGGAGTACGTACCTCTAGAAAACTTTCATGTCTATGTCTTGCTTTTCAGATGCCAGATAGTGCTCTCACCCTCATTTCTACAGGGTTCTTCCACTTTCACGCTGGACTTTCTTATAATTTCCAATGTGCCTCCACTTTGGAGCAGAGAACCTAGGGCACCTTGGTAGGATGTTCCCCTGAACCACTGGCCTGCATCACACCTCACTGGGCTCCCCAACTGCATGGGATGATGCTCCTTGCCTGCAGAGCCCTAAGAGGGCCCAAGGCTGAAATTTATGCCTGGGTCTGTGGGTGCCCCTACTGCTTTACAAACAGGCAGCTTCTATCCCAGGATGACAAAGCCTAGGACCTCACTCCTGTCCCAGATCCTGGTGTTTGGTAACAGCCCCACACTGGCTGCTGCCATCCTGTTTCTGGAATTGGTCTTCAGAGGGAGGGGAAGAAAATGAGGTTCACTACTCAGCAAAAGAAAGGAAACAGAGTTCTCTGCCCAGTAAAGGAAAGGGAAGGAAATGAGGTTCACTGATCAGAAAAGGAAAGGGAAGGAAATGGGGTTCACTGCCCAGTAAAGGCATCCCTTGCTCTGATTGTTTAAAAGTACAAACACAAGAGAACAACTTTAAGGGTAACTGAATTATCAATCTTCAATCAAATGTTCAACCTGACAGACTTAAAAGTGGATAAAGTGGAACCCCCTAACTCTCAGTTGTTGGATCCTAACTCCAAAAGCAGAACACATTAAATAACAGGGAGGAAGGATGTATTTAAACAAACCTATTTTCAATTTTTTTTACATTTATTATTTTTATATTATTATATTATTTATTATTTTATATATAATTATATAATATATGTAATTAATATATATTATATTATATTATTATCATTATTATATCGCTGGTGTGTGTGTGTGTGTGTGTGTGTGTGTGTGTGTGTGCGTGCGCATCTACTCTTGTGTGTTTGTGTGTGTGTGTTTGTACTGAGGCCAGAAAAGGGCTCTGGATTCCTGCAGTCAAGAGGTACAGATGGTTACCCAGCATGGATGCTGGGACCTGAACTTGAGTCCTTTGGAAAAGCAGTCAGTGTTCTTAACCACTGAGCTTCAGCCCCAATGAACCTATTCTTTTTTTTTGTGTTTGCTTTGTTTTGTTTTGTTTTTCAAGACAGGGTTTCTCTGTAGCTTTGGAGCCTGTCCTGGAACTTGCTCTGTAGACCAGGCTGGCCTTGAACTCACAGAGATCCGCCTGTCTCTGCCCTGAGTGCTGGGATTAAAGGAATGTGCCACCGCCGCGCCGCTCCTATGAAGCTCCTCTTAACAGAGCTTCTCCACAAGGCTGCTGGCCCAGTTTGCTGCACCCCATGTCCTCAGTGCATGTGGTGTGCATTGGACAGTGGAGGAAGGCAGGACCTTAGTGCCCCATTGGCATCTGTGTCCATAACACGGACCAGATCTGCACACCACTACCCCCAAGGCTTCCA
Organism: Peromyscus attwateri; assembly: GCA_902168425.1. Taxonomy (NCBI): domain Eukaryota; kingdom Metazoa; phylum Chordata; class Mammalia; order Rodentia; family Cricetidae; genus Peromyscus; species Peromyscus attwateri. The sequence continues at coordinate 36,875 of CABHPP010059457.1, forward strand.
CAGAGGCGTGAATGCTTCTTCATCCTTCAGCACACAGCCTAGAAAATGGCAAGAATGAGCCACAGATGCTGCCACCAGCTGGCATGGTGAGGGTCTCTTCCTGGTATTAAGTTCTCACTGAAGACCAGCAGCTCTTAGGAGAAACCCACAAACACTCCAGTGTAGGAGGGACAGACACCCTCAGAGTTCTGTGACCCCAGGCATCCAAGTCAAGAGCCATGTGGAAACAAGTCAGCCTGTCATAAACAGTCAAGTGCCCTGGAAGGAAATCAATAGACTGACAAGTGAGGTTAGGGTTGGGGTAGTCGTCGTCCCTCTCGGGACTCACACTCCCAGTCCCTTTACTCCAACCCTGGTGTGATCCACTCTGGCCCTGGCCCCTCATGTCCAAGCCTGGTTTACAGATTTCACTGTCTGCCCTCTCAGGCTGTATCTGTCCCCCACCCCCACCCCCCGGCTCCCTTCCAGCTCTGCAAGCCCAATCCAACATTTGTCCTCAAAGTCCCAGGGAGCCAGGATGCTATGAGGAATCAATACCAAAGACCTGCAAAATTCTGCAACTCCATGTGGAAAAGTGTGCTTCCCACAGCTTAATCAAGTGACTGAAATCCAAAGAAAAAACAAAAGGAGGATGAGCTGCTTGACTTGCAACCGAGGGACAGCCCTCCTATCCCCCTCAAAAGTGGCTGTCTGGCATTCAGAACCGTGGCTAGACAGTAAAGAGACTTGTCAGCAACAAGATGGAGCCTACTTCCCCTGATGTCCCCATCTCTGTGTGTGCACTGCTCATGTGTGCAGCTGAGAACCAGGGAATGAAGAGATACTATGGCTCGGGAGGTCCTGGCCCTACCCCTGAAGAGCCTGTGAAGCTAGGCATCCAGGTATCCGAGGCACACCAGACAGCACCAACAGTGAGGAAGCACCCGGCACTAGTAACCCATTACAATCAGAGAAACACTATCACAGACTGGGCGTCATGACCTGTGGCCATGCACACTCAACTCTGTATCAGAGGACATGACTAGATTGCCCTGACATTAGCAATGAGTGAGTGCATGGGCTGACATGGTATTATAGACAGTGCACACAGAAGGCCTGGTCCTCAGACCAAAATGGGACCTTCTGTCAGGTGACACGCAGCCAAAACACACTACCCAGCGAGCACCCTGCAGTCTTCTAGAGGGGCAGGTACACAGGCCTGGAATTGGCTGCAGTTGCCGTACCCTACCGTGTCTACTAAGCATGTGGAGTGGCCAGTGGTCTACAAGCCAGCATCAGCTTGCTGAAAACAGCAGTTCTCAGCTACCAGACTCGGGTTCCTAGAGGGGATGTGCCAGGCTCCGGAAGATCCTCAGTCATTTATAACTGAGCGCCTGCCACCACCAGGCCCCCAACTACAAAGGCCCTCCATGCACCATGCCCAGCTCTAGGTGCTGGCAACACAAGGCGAACAGGGTTACTCTGACTCCACTAAGCTATAGAACAACAGGCGCCAACAGGTGGGGCAGGGGCACTGAGAGCTGGCCCAAGAGCCCTGTGACAAGAACTATCCTTGTCGTCGTCTTCATCTCCACGTCTCATTTGTCTCTGCTTCTACACATGAAGGCAGCCACACCACAGAGAGTGTAGAGGAACAAGGCTTTTCGGGACAGAGTTCCAGGAGACCACAATCAGGGCAGACACACAGGTCCTGTATCCCGGTGCCCACATCCCAGCCCTGCCATGTTCTACTCTGAAAGTCGGCAGTTCTAACCCATTTGGAACTTGTTTTCCTACCCAGCTGAGCTTGTAAAGCAGAGCTCACACCAGGGAAGCAGCTGTGAGGACTGAAAGCAAGCTCAGGCAGTCACTTGTGATTTCGAATGTTCTGTGGGAGTCTGACGCGGCTGCAGAAAAGCACAGAGATCCTAACAGCTTCTGTGTGTATGTGATGGGCTGTCAGAATGGACGCAGCCTGCTGTAGGAAACACAGAGGCACAGACAACCCAGCGTCATGGGTGCTTCTGTAATACTAGTGGGGCCATCTTCTCTCAGCAAGAGGGGCCCGCCTGCCCACACACCTGTATCTGCAGGGGCAGAGGGCAAGTGCCAGCCCAGCCTTGCTCCAGATGATGTCTACAGCCACTGCTCTAAGGCTGCTCCCCCTAGTTTTGCTCCAACCCTTCCAACATACCCTGCTGTTGAGCAGCTGGCAACATGTCTGTCCCTGTGACCCTTGCTGCCTTAAAAGTTTCCAGGACAGAGGTGCCTCTTGCCATCCAGATTCCAGTTTCCGCCTCCGTCCTTACAAGACAGCTGCGGTCAGCAGTCTGAGAAAAGCATGCCTGCTCTCCTTCACTTCCACACACTCTGCACCTGTAAGAGCAGCTCCGTAAGTCCCCAGACTTGTTCTCTACATGCCCTGCCATATCCTCACAGGATCTCACACACAGTATCTGCTCGGTAATACATATCCAGTTCTCTTTTGTTCTGGGGCCAGGATCTTGCCCAGTTGTCCAGGCTGGTCTCCCACTCCTGAGCTGAAGGAATCCTCTGGCCTCAGCCTTCCCAGTGCTAGGGACTATGGACACATAACCACTACATCTAGCTAAGTAGACCCTCTTAACAGAATAAAATATTTAGCTGTAGTCAACACAGTCCTCTCACTCGGAACACAGGAAATAAAAGTGCTAGTGAAGTCTGAGCCTTCCACTACCTTTTAAACCTGGGGCATGAGCGATCACTTGTTTCCATTAGTCTGTAACAGCAGATGACACTTTTTCAGACATGCTAGCCCCAGCTAACACGAGTGCACACTCGCCTTTCCCTCCTCTGGAGCCTCCTGTCAAGAAGGTACCCACACAGTGCCGAAGACTCCATTCCATCTCATCTGGCAGCCTCTCTAGGGGGCCAGAATTAGCAGCCCCCTTTTACTCTGAGGCTCAAGTGAAGTGGGCAACTAGCCCAAGGTCACACAGTCGGTGACAGCACAGCTGGGGTCAGAGCTGACACGCCACCAGCTAAAAGCCCAGCTCCTCACCCTGTCCACGCAGCCCAAAAGGAAAAGAAAGTTCCAGGGGTTTTTCCATGTGGGTAAAATATGGTCCAGTCTTGACTTTCTTGGCTGGAGTAGAACTCAGTGAGGACCCCTGCCTAGCACACATGAGGTGCAGAGTCCCGTTCCCAGGCCGCCACCACCACCAGAAAGAATACAGTAGGCTTTCCTTTAACTAGTGGACAGGAAAAATAAGTGGGCTGGGGGAGAGTAACTTCCGAAAACAAAACCAGTCACAAGATAACTTCATCAGGAAGGGAGTTCCCAAGACACAGGGGGGCAGGCAGATGCTCCACCAAGATCCTGGCCCTTTGTGTAGCCCTCTGACTGCTTGCCTGAACTTTGCAAAACAATGTCTTATCATGGCCACTCCTGTGTAAAAGCTGCCTGTGAGACTGAGCTGCCTAACTACTGTGTGTTGTTGCCCATCTACATCTGAAATTAACTAAAATCCAAGGGGCTGGGTGCACTTGTGAGGGGCTAGACACCCAAGAACATTGGAGGGCAAACCATCAAGACCTGTCACAAACATACCTCAGCTTATGAGGGATCCACTGAGGGCCGGAGCATTCCTAAACTCCCTATCTCTGCCACCACCCACTTGATGGCAAGTGACACTGCTTTTGAGTTACGGTCCTCTCCTCCTGACTCTACTAAAACCACAACGGTACACTGGACGCCAGCAACTGGGATCTGCATTCATCAAAAGGGAAGGCATTACCTCCCAGAAGCTGTCACTGGACACTTCCACTCCCACAGAATCATCGTAGGTGATAGACATTTCTGCAGAGGATGAAGGGATGGCAGCAGATATTCTGGTTCAGGGATCCACTTCAGATGCTCAAAACCTGCAGAGAGACCTATGAGAGACAAACATAGATGGTTGTAGTTTTCCCATTCCAGGACAAAAAGCAGGCATCTCAACTGAATGCATGGCACCAACCTCAGCATATTGGGCTCTCCTACCCTGCCACAGGCAGGCCAGCTTCTCTTCCCTGTCCCACCACTTGAGTCTCAGTTCACTGAGACTGAGGTTTGCACAAACCTCCCAGAGATGCCCCAGGAGCTCAGCTGACTCCAGTGACACCACAGAAGCTCTTCTGAGAGCCAGACAGCCTTAGTCAAATTCTGAGAGCCAGGCAGCCTTAGGATAAGGATGAGGGTGAAGTCCTCACATTGCATGAATTGTCAACTTGACTACATCTGAAATTAGCTAAAATCCAAGGGGCAGGGTGCACTTGTGAGGGATTTCTTTTTTCTTAATTACATCTTTTCAAGTAGGAAGATCTACCTTTAACCCAGGTCTTCTGAGGAGGAAGCTCCACCTTTAATCTAGAACACACGTTTGGCTATATAAGGACATGGAAGAGGGGGCTTTTGCTCTCTGTCTACTTGCCATTGCTCTCACTGGCAAGTCCATCCCTTCACTGGTGTCAGAGCCTACCTCTTTGGGATTCCGGTGTATACTCAACACCAGCCTCATGGACCAAACAACAACTGGATTCTTAGGAGATACTATTGTTGGACCAGTCTGTAAGTCACTCTAATAAATTCTATCAGTTCTGTTCCTCTAGAGACCCCTGACTAATATAGTTAGCGAGGACAAACAAGAGTTACTTGGCACACACCTGACATATTAATGTGTCCACTTCACAAGCTCCCCAAAGACAGCGAGAAACACTAAGGACTGGAATTGGTTTTTGTTGCTGTTGTTAGTTATTGCTTCTGGGACGAGTGTTTTCTCGGAGGCTGTCAGCTTCCCTTACTCAGGGAGAGGACTGGTGGTCCCTGCTGCGAGGGAGCCTTGTGCCCTTCATGCATGCACTAATTCAGTCCTGACTAGTAACTATGGGCAGCAGTCATCTCCTGCCCCAGAGCGGGGAGACGGGGCACAGGAAGGGAAGGAATCTGTCTAGTCCGGGAACGGAGAGCGGCCTGGATGATACTAACTGCGGGGTGCTGTGCCCTCGGGAGCTAGCTAAGCCCTCTCCTCAGACACAACTATGAGTCTTAACCCTACTGGTGGTCTGAGCAGTAGCTCACTGTAAATCTAACTGATGATTCTCTCGACAAGGCCTTGTGTAACATGCACATATTGCCCCATACCATACATTACCTTCTTATCCTTTCATGCTGTCATTTATCACATATTCTTGATCTTTTAAAAATATTTCACTTTTATTTGAGGAAGAGAATATGCATACATGAGTCCAAATTCCCATCCTCTGAGCCATCTCTCTGGCCCTGGTCATTCTTCTCGCATGTCCTGTGCATCTCCAAACACAACCTTTCAATTTGTTTCTTTAGTTTCACCAAACAACAATGTCTGCTGGCCAGGCCCTAACCGAGTCTGATGCACTGAGACCCTGACCCAGGATTCCTATGGCTTCTCAGCAGTGACAGTCCTTTGTATAGTTCCCTTGCATAATAGAGTGCTCAGCTAGGCTTTTCATATTTTCAGTACTTGAAGTAGACTCTTTAGGGTTTTTTCTATTTTAGCTGATAATTGTCAATAAATAGAAAATGGCCTACCTTCCTTCCTTCCTTTCTCTTGTTTTGAGACAGGGTCTCACTATGTAGCTCTGGCCGGCCTGAAACTTGCTATGCAGACAGGCTGGCCTTAAAATCACAGAGATCTGCCTATCTCTGGAAAAAAGACATGTGCCACCAGGCCCAGCAGAAAAAGATTTTCTATAAACACCATAAATCCAGCCACTTTACATTTACTACCTATACATCTGCTTGGACTGTATCTATACATCATATATATAGACACATATAGAGACTACATCTATACATACATATACACACACACCATATATAGATTATATATGCACATACATACACACATCATATATAGACACTTTATCTACATATATACATACACATACATATATCATATATAGACTATATACACACATATGTATACATACATATATATCACATATATAGAGTATATCTACACACCACAGTCCCACAGTCCCAGCTTATCTCTTCCTCTCTATGGCTTTTCTGTTTCTTGCCTTAGTATACCAGAGAGGACTCCCAAAGACCAATCTTTCAACACTTCAGCACTGAGGACAAGTGTGGCTTGAGTAGAGAATGCTGGTTTAGCAGGTACAAAGCCCTGGGTTCAACCCCAACACAAAATGAAAACTAAGTATCTGCCATCACCTCTGGCTTCATTTTTCATTCCTTTTCTAGCTCCTGGGAGTGAATATTCACTGCTTTCATCTGCAGCCTTTCTCTTTTCTAAAATACACATGGAGAGCAAGAGAGCAAGAGTCCCTCCACACAGCATGGGCAGCTGGCAAGGGCGCACGGGCAGGTGGCTCAAGGGCACAGGCAGCAGGGCTTCCTGTCCACATGGGTGGTCAAAATGGGTCAGGACAAAGAAACTTCATCTCTGGACATCTGTAATTGGTGATGGCCCTTCGGTGACATGAATCAGCACCCAGGCGTCCAGATCACACAGGAGCATTCTGCAGCGCTGCTGGCGGCTCTCCTTCATCACTAACTACTGTTGGCAGGTCTCATTTATTCACCCAATAAATAAGACTCTAAGTCTCAAGCCGGGCGGCGGTGGCACACGCCTTTAATCCCAGCACCCAGGAGGCAGAAGTAGGTGGATCTCTGTGAGTTCGAAGCCAGCCTGGTCTACAAAGCAAGTTCCAGGACAGCTAGGCTGTTACACAGAGAAATTTTGTCTCAGGGGTTGGGGGAGAAGATTCGAAGTCTCAAAAACAGACCAGTGCCAAGGATACAATAGCCATTGGGCTACACCTCAATTCTCTTAAATAAAATTCAGAAATAAACTGCATGTGGTGCTGTGTGCCTAACCCCAGGCTTCTCAGGAAACTAAAGCAGAAGGATTCCCTGGATCCAGAGACTCAACGTTAGCCTAGGCAACATAGTAAGACCCTGTTCAATATGTAAGTACATAAATAAATAGGCTAGAATGGGAGCTAAGTAAAGGATTAGACGTTGTTTGGTTAAATGCACACAGAAGAAATGCTTTGCCTCTCGATGCTGTAAGTGAAATAAAACTGGCAATTATTGATAAACACTAAACTAAAATCTAAGAATGTGGGCTAGAGAGTCGGTGAGCAGCTAAGAGCACTGGCTGTTCTTCAAGAGGACCTGGGTTTGACTCTCAGCACCCACATGGTGGCTCACAACTGTCTGTAACTCCAGCTCCAGAGGATCCAACACCTTTTTCTGCACAGACATACACATGAAGGCGAAACACCAATACACATTAAAAAAACAAAAACAAAAACAAAAAACCTAAGGATGTTACACATTTATACAAGATAAGTGTATTTATACAAATAAAGCTACATATTTATGCAAGACAAGAAAAACAATGTGGTGGTTTGAATTTGTACAGCCTCTATAAGCTGTATGTTTGAATACTTGTTCCAGTTGGTGGAACTGTTTGGGAAGGATTAGGTGTGGCCTTGTTGAAGAAGGTGTTTTACTGGTGGTAGATTTTGAAGTTTCAAAAGACTTCTGTGATTCCCAGTGTTCTCTCTGTCCTTTGGTTGTGGGTCAAGAAGTGAGCTCTCAGCCTGGCATGGTGGCACACCCCTTTAATCCTAACACCCAGGAGTAGAAGCAGGAGGATTTCTGTGAATTTGACTCCAGCCTAGTCTACGTAGACCAAGACTACACAGACGTGTAACTGAGGACACCTAAAGCGGCACAGAAACAGCTCTAAGGTAAAAGCAGAGGGCACAGGATGTAACCATACTCCAAGAGAAAAGCGTTTCCAGTACAAAACTCTGGCTTTCTCTTCTAGTATGGACCCTAATATGAGAGCCTTCCCTCCTGGGTGAGAACCAGCTACCAACAAGGACAGATAGAGAGGTTGCGTCCAAAAAAAGCCACATTCAACCCCATAGATAGTCGAAGACCATCAAGGAAGGAACTAGAAGAGCTGCCTGATGATGTCACATAAGTCACTAAGTAATGGCTAAATTATGCTCCCAAAGAAGGCTCTTTTTCTGGAGGCTGCCACATTTGTGTCAAATAGAGCAAGCCTGGTAAGAACATGGAGCTGCCATGTTCTGCACACCTCTTAGTACCAGCAGGTAGTCTATGCTGAGCTTTAGGCAGGTTTCTTGTTCCTTAAAACCCCTACACACATATGCTACTACCGCCATTTTACAGGAAGGCAAGTGAGTACCCAGGATTCAAACCACTGGTCCAACACCTGATGTGGTTGAAGGTTTGCTACTCAGCTGGTAGTTGCAATCACTGAGAGAACTCTGATGACATCAAAGGATTATCGCCCCAAAACTGTTTTGTTGTGTAAGAATGAGAACATAACGGCATCACTGGGAGCTGGGCCACCGGGAACATGCCCTGGCCCCTTTCTCTCTCTGCTTCTCAGACCCTATGGAGATGAGCAGCTTTGCTCCACCACACCCTTCTGCTGTGATGCTCTGCCTCACCACAATGAGTCACGGCCACGAACAGAAACCCTGAGCCCAAGCATTTACTCCCATTACACTGTTTTCTCAGTATCTGTCACAGTGGCAGACTCAAGGAGGGGGAGAAAACAAAACCAGACCCTAACACAGCCCAGCATGTGGCAAAGTTCACTCCACAATGTCTGCTGCATCTTCCCCCGTCCTGCTCAGACTCAGCTTGCTGCAGGCTGGGAGGCCACTTCTTCAGAAACAGGCTGCAGCTTCGGGGCTTCCCTCATGATTCACAGCCCTCCTCTGTGGGCCAGGATGTAGCATACCACCTCCTGAGGCATTACGAGGCTCAGGTGGGCTTTTAAGGTATGGTTGAGTGGTAGAGTGAGGGGCCACTGGTGATAACAATTACTAGAGAACTCTGGAAAAGCACAAAATGACAAGCCAGTCGTCACTGTTCTTTCTAAAGATGGGCTGGGCCTGGCACATGGTTTATGCAGTTCACACAGTCTGGCCTCACAAATTGACTGCTGACTTCTTCCTAAAGAAACTGAGTTCTAACGCTCGAGCAGAATCATTCAGAGAGTTCTGAGAACTCCCCAGTGCTGTTGGTGAGGGAGAAGGTTAGTTACTCTAATAATTCAATGTTAATGATGAAAACACAAGGATCTCCCATCACATCCACCAGGAGGACGAAGACACACACTGTACAGTAAGAGTCTCAATACAAGTTGAGGCAGATGAGTGACTTGGTGGATGCACAAGGACTCCCAGCGAAGGGCTCCCCACTTTTGGACCTCTCTTAGAAGGATGCAGAGCTTCTGTAGCCACTCAGTGAGCTGCCCATCATGGACAGGGCAATGAGGGTTTATCTGGGCCACGGTTTGATTATCCATCAATGTGAGAAAGATGCCCCCGTGTGCGTTAACTGGTCCCACTGCAACCACAGCCAGAAAGCAGAGAGCAACAAATGCTGGTGCTCAGCTCATTTTCTCCTTTGCTTCAGTCTAGGACCCCCACCCACTGGATGGTGCTGCCCGCATTTAGAGTGGGTCTTCCCTTCTCAGCTAACCCTGGGTACACCCTTACAGACACATCTAGACTTATGTCTCCTAGGTGATTCTAAATCCAGTCACAATGACGATGTAACAAACATGCAGCCTGAGAGCAAGAAGATCCTAATTATAAAAGCCGGGCTGGTGGCCATGCCTGGAATCCCAGCACTTGGAAGGCTGAGGCGACAGGACTGCTCCAGGCCACCTGAGCCACAGTGTGAGACCCTGTCTAAAGCCAGTACACAGTACGCCCACCAAAGACACTCACTAAACAATCCTGTTTTAAGAGGCGCTCCTTAGGAGTCCAGGAAGAAGGATGGAGCAAGAATGTCTAGGTCCCTGTTCCCACGATTTCTGCTGCTGAACAAGGTCGACACTTGTCCCAGAGCCAGTTTTCTGTTAGTGTGCAGAGGCTTAGAGGGTAACAGAGGGTGCCACAGTTGCCCTTGGCCCCAGTGGAGGCTGGCACAACCTCCTTCTACCATTTCTGGCCTGATAACAGGTATCAGGTAAACAAAGGGTGCGTTACATAAGACCTTTAGCTTCCCTTTAATCCCCTCAGTTCATTCCAAAAGGAAAACCAAGAGGCCTTTCAGCTATTGTAGAAAGCAAGACTGCCCAAGTACTGTGTCCGTCTCCCCTGCAAGAAGAGCAGGAGCCCTCCTCTTTGATCCTTGCTAAACACTAGCCACAGAGGGAAGCAGAAGTGCTCACATGGCCTTCCAGGCTGTTCTGCAGTCCCATGGTTCACACAGGTTTCTTTCTTACTCATTACCTGCACAGAAAATTCTGCAGTTACTAGGAAATGATTGCAACTTCTTCTTTTATTATTATTATTATTATTATTATTATTATTATTATTATTATTGGTTTTTTGAGACAGGGTTTCTCTGAATAGCCCTGGCTGTCCTGGGACTCGATCTGCAGACCAGCCTGGCCTTGAACTCAGAGATCCACCTGCCTCTGCTTTTCCCCAGGGCATGCACCACCACCACCCGGCTGACTGCTGCACTTCTAAGTCACTGTGCAGCCCTAGGGTGGGGGGCCACCATTCTTTAAACAAGGGGTCCATTTACCCATTCATTCCACAAACACCTACCATGCACCAGGATGTGGCTAGAGTTTTCCTGCCTGTCCCACAGTCAGGATAAATCTCTTTCACCTGCCAGTCCCACAGCCGCTCAGACCCAACCAAAGAAACACAGAGACTTCTATTGCTTATAAACTGTATGGCCGTGGCAGGCTTCTTTTAACTGTCCTTATATCTTAAGTTATCCATTTCCATAAATCTATACCTTGCCACATGGCTCGTGGCTTACCGGCATCTTTACATGCTGCTTGTCCTGGTGGTTGCTGGCTGGCAGGCAGTCTCCTTCTGCCTTCCTGCTCTTTTAATTCTCTCTGTTAGTCCCGCCTACTTCCTGCCTAGCCACTGGCCAATCAGTGCTTTATTAGCAACACATTTGCCATACAGAACAGCCCACAGCACCAGGAAGTCCTAAACTGGTGACAGAACAGTAGCAATAAACAAGACAAACGCAGCCCCTGCCCTCTGGGGATGAGCTCACCCTGGAGGCGCCCTGGCTGCAGTCAAGTGACACAGTCACTTAGTGTATTAAATTCTAGGACAGAGGAAATGCGGGTGCTAGGAAAAGGTCTGAGGGGCAGGGGCTTGTCGAGACAAGTATGGCCTCTGAGGACTCAGAAAGATGGGAAGGAAGGACAGGTACTCCCTAGTAGAGGGACAGGAGGGAGAGGAGAAGGTGCTAGGCCCACCCTGCACCGAACAGGGCAGGAGGACAGTACCAAAAGCTCCAGAGAGGACCAGTGGGGTATCATCCACATTACCTCTGGGCTCAGCTTTTTAAAACTAAAATCTCACAATAAGACACGCCATTTACAGAGACCAGGAGCCTTGAACTAGAACAACGATTCCCTGTGATGACCGCCTGCATGTAAAGATGTATGGATAAAGAAAGGGTTTTACTGTGTAGCTCACTGTGTCACACTGTAGTTTCTATGACGAGATTTTCCCCTTTCTTCTCTTTTTAAAAAGTTTATTTTGTTTTATTAGGGGTGGGGCTGTGTTGCAGGGGCAGAGGGTGGATGCGAGGGGCCAGGAGATGGGTGGGATCGGGATGCATGATATGAAAGACACAAAGAATAAATAAAAAAAGAAAGTTAAAAAAAACAACCATGCTATTAAAAAACCAAGCATGTGACTAGGAATGGCTTTAGCAGTTAAGAGCATGTACAACTCTTGCAGATGATGCAAGTTTGGTTCCCAGAATCCATGCCAGGCAGCTCCTGGGGATCCAATGTGTTTGGCCTCCTTGGGCACCTGCACCACACTCACACGCCCCTCCCCTCACACATACATTCACATAATTCAAAATAAATTTTAAAACCAAGCATGTATGTGCTTTGTATCTGTCCTTAGCTCTGCAGTGTCCAACCCGCCTCAATGTGAGAAGTTACCATCTCTCCTAAGACCTGTCTCAGCTGCAAGTTTCTTCTACAAATGAGTTCAGCCAGGACAGCAAGAGCAGGTGTTCACTGTGGGACTGTCGTAGCAGCAGAAAAGAAAACTGAAAAGGGAAAGCTACTTCAGTGCCCATCAAATGCTGATCCCAGAGCTGAGAAAAATGACACAGGCCTGTGATTCCAGCACCAGGGAGGCCAGCTTTCCCAAACAGCAAGTTCCTGTCTGAAAAGGAAAGAAAGGACGAGAGGTTTAAAAGAGAAAATACACTTGAAGCCTGGACGCCAGGCAGCCAGCACGAGGGCTGTGCAGACACAGGAACACAGGCAGCTCTAGCAGCAGCAACATATGCCCCACTGGAAGGGCGGCAACTGGGATCTCTCTCTCAAAGCTCACAGATGCACAGTCCTCCCTGGGACACTTGTGCCCCTGGTGGTGAAGGGAACTTCTACCTCTAAAAAACAAAACGTTTTGTTTCATGAATGACCCCATGTTGGGATGAAGGGTGGTCCCACAGGACCACATTCCAGAACACCCTCACAGCTTCAAGAAAGGTTTTCCCATGCACTGCTAGGCTGGCCTCCTCCCCTCTGCAAATCCCAAGAGATGATCAGCTCCTCTACTTCCCTCTGACATCACTGCACCACGGCACCTCTTCCCTGCATTTTGTTGTCCTCTGTCTCCTAGCAGTCCTCCCAGCACCCAGTCCCACTTCAGTCTACTGTCAACACTGTGACCCTCTCAAAATCTAAGTCAGCCTAGTAACACACCACACCACCTGCATGCCCCTGCAGCAGCAGCCACAGCTAGAGCCCTGCTCACTTCCTACCAAGTCGTCTAGTCTTCAAGCCTCGTTCCCCACCCCCATTCACCACAGCACACAACCCAACCAGGCAGGTACTCACTCCATTGGCACCGGCACTGCCAGGTGCAGCCAGTTCACTCATCCTCTACAGGGAGTACCCTTCCTCCTGCACTACAGCCCTGTGTGAGGCAGGCAGCAGCCTAGCACCTCCAACTCCCACAGCACTTTTGATTTCTAACAGACCACAACTGACTTTCTGTATTTTGGGTTTTATTTGTTTGTTTGTTTTGAGACAGACTCTCTACTGTCTCAAATAGCACTGGCTGTCCTGAAACTCAATGTAGATTAGGCTAGTCTCAAACTCACAGAGATCCACCTGCCTCTGCCTCTGCCTCTTGAGTGTTGGGATTAAAGGCGTGCACTACCATGCCACACATGGAAACTCTTGAGAGGGCATGAGTCTGTCTCACTGCCCTCTTTTGTTCACTGTCCTGACTCTAGCATCCACATTTCCTTGGGTACCAGTCACTCTGTTAAAACTTGCCAGAGGCTTTAGGGTGAGCTGAACTCAAGATCAACTGAGTTATCTTGACTCAAGACGAGATCCACAGAAGGAAACAAATGGGAGCCTTTATCTACAGCGGAGAATTCTTTTATTAATACAACTGTAACACCCCCTCTCATTTTATTTTATGTTCTTTTCTTCAAGTCCTCTAGAAGTGTTTAGGCTCTCTTTCTTGGAGCCTAGAACTACTACTCTATTCGCTACTAGTGGGTTTAGTAGCTCAAGGAAATCCGGGCAGCTCAAGCCATGTTCACTACAGCCCAGCTGAGGCCTCAGGCCTCTCGGTTCCCTCTGCTCCAGCTTCAGTGTGTGTCCAATCAGCCCTTGTTAGAAGGACAGGGTCTCCTGTATCTCTCTAGTCCTCAAACCACCTTGCACACAGTGGGTGCTCAGGCCTAAGCTAACACATGGCCTCGCACCACTGATTAAGCAGAAACATGTGTTTCAACTCAGTTATCGGCCACAACCTATTTTGTTTCCAATGACCTCATCTGGAAAAGGGAACATTCCTTAAAGGAAGTGATAGAGATCAGCAAATAAGGTGACTTCTCTCTCTGGAACGCTGTGTAGAGCACTCAACTCAACAATGAGTGGGAAACTGTGTCCAGCACAACACGCTAGCTTCTGAAGGCTGCTTCGCAGGGGCCTGAGGCCCAGTGCTCAGCCCCAGTGCTCAGCCAGTCTAAATAACAAAGGTAGGAGCACAGTTTTTAACTCTCTGCTTCCAAGAAGCATCTCCCTGAAGACAAGAACTTGTAGTTGCCCTGGAAACAATCACCTGAAAACCAAGTTGGCTAGAGGAGGCTTTCAAGTCACCAAGTGACACAGGCTAGCCCATCAAACTACAGAGTGGGCTGGTAAGAAGCAGGAGATTTTAGGAGCTCCATGAGGGCACAGAACCATTTTCCTGAAAACAAACACTCTTAAGAACCTCAATTAAGAAGAGAGGTGAGGCTCGTCTTATTTGGTTTCACTCACATTGCAGGGGCCTTCTTCCCAAAGAGGAGGTATGTTGAGGAAGCTCATACTTTGCTAAACTGGCAAACCCAGTGAAGGGGTCCTACTGTCATACATGCAAGTCCCACTCAGGAACCACCAAGTGTCTCTAGCCCTGCTCTTCCACAAGCCACCCTGCTAGGCCCGTGACAGCTCTAATTCCAAATGACAATCCCTGGTTAGCACGGAACGGTCACAACTACATGAGGCCCTCCATTCTCAGTCCTCAGCCCTCTCGGCCCATCTATGGCCAAATCACAATCACCTAGCCACCCTTAGTCTGCTTTCCTCAACTGTACAAATCTGCATTTCTCCCCGGGTGTCTAAAAAACCATCACTGGGGTCCGAGGCTTGACTCCACCATGTCCTCACAGCTCAGGTTGTCTCCAGTCAGAACTCAGAACCAAGACTGGGACAGTCCGGGCTTGTACAGCTTCCCATTTCTGTCCTATTACTTCACCAGGTGTTCTGGCTTTCAGCACCCCAGATTGTTGGCAAATCTCTTAGACACAGTTTAACAGGCAAGCTTCCAAGTAACATCCTCCCCATTTGCATTTTAAGGGCAGATTATACTGGCAGGAGAAAGGACTAGAATACACCCTGAGAGGGGGGAGAAAGAGCATCTAAAATGCTGCTGTCTCTTGGAGCTCTTGGAGCCCTTGAAGCCTCTCACTCCCTGTAATTCACTGTGTTACCTGTGTTCGCATTAAAGCTGAGACTATCGGAGCAGGTACAGGAGACATCATACGTGTGGTAGTATAGATGAGGAAGAATGGACGGAAAAGGAAAGAGAACAAGCCTTCTTAAAGTCACCCTTATTCTAGGGGCTGGAGAGATGGCTCGGCTATCAAGAGCACTGCCTACTCTTGCAGGGGACCCAGGACATTTCCCAACACCACATGATGACTCCCAACTGTGTCTAACCCCAGCTCCAGGGAATCCAATGCCCTTTTCTGAGCTCCGAACCACACCTGCACACATGTAGTGTACATACATACAGGTAAGTAAAACATTCGCACATTTTAAAATTCTCCTTATCTCACTGCCCATAGCATACAGGAATCGGGTTTTTGTTTTTAAGAAACTTCAAGAAAATGACACAAAACTTTCACTATGAACAACCATCTTTAGTACAGACCTGCAAGAGTACTTCCCACTGTGCATTCTCAAGAACTACTGTCCTCTCAACTCAGTAGGGTGTCCACACACGACTAAGTATACTCATGGAGGTCAGTGGAGTTAGTCAGTGTGCCAATGGGGGTCATTTCATATGCCCTGTCTCAAATGTCAAGTTTACAATTGTTTTGTGACACAAAGTCTCACTATGTACCTCAGACTGGCCTGGAATGCACTTATCCAACCCAACCTGGCCTCAAACTCAACATCCTCCTGCCTCACCCTGCCAAATGCTGGGGTTACAGGCGTGCACTATCATGCCCAGCTAGAACCCAAATTTGTTTATTGTTCGTTCGTTCGTTCATTCATTCATTCATTCATTCATTCATTCATTCATGGTTTTTCCAAGACAGGGTTTCTCTGTGTTGTTTTGGAGCCTGTCCTGGAACTCGCTCTGTAGACCAGGCTGGCCTCGAACTCACAGAGATCCACCTGCCTCTGCCTCCCGAGTGCTGGGATTAAAGGCGTGCACCACCACGGCCTGGTTTTGAACACCAATTTTAAAAGAAAAGTACTCCTAGACATTCATACACCCTCAAACAAACAAAACCAGTAAATCTATGCCAACTTCTAGGGGCTGGAGAAATGGCTCAGCAGTCAAGAGTACTGGCTACTCTTTCAGAGGACCTGGGTTCAAATCCCAGCAATGACATGGCAGCTCACAACTGTCTGTACCTCCAGTTCCAGGGGGTCCAATACCCTCTTCTAGCCTTCCTGAGCACTGCACACACATGGTGTTCCAGATATACATACAAGCAAAACACTCATACACACAAAAAATTATTTTTAAAAAATGTAAATACCCAACAAAAGAAAAACAAACAAAACCACCACTACTACTACTACTACTACTATTATTATTATTATTATTATTATTATTATTATTATTATTTTGAGACAGGGTTTCTCTGTGTAACAGCCCTGGCTGTCCTGGACCTCATTCTGTAGACCAGGCTTACCTCGAACTCCCGAGTTCTAGGATTAGAAGCGTGTACCACCACTGCCTGGCCCACCATAATTTCTGACGAGTCAAAAATCATATTTTAAGATTGTATTTGTGTGTCTGTGTGAACATATGACACATGGGAGCTAGTGCCCTCAGAGAACAGAAGAGAGTACCAGATTCCTTAGAGCTAAAGTTACAGCTGCTGGACATGGGTGCTGGGAACTGAACCTGGATCTTCTGGAAGAACAGGAACTGCTCTTGACTGCTGCTAAGCCATCTCTCCAGCCTCCTCAAAAGTTAGTTTTCACAAAGTGATCTCAGAGTCAAAATTTGGAAGATTCATTCAAAACCTGATATTAAGCATCTGTGGGACTTTGGGCAAGTTCCTTATATTTTGGGGGACTTACTATTATCACTTGAGAATTGAATTAATCAGCCAGGTATGGTGGTACATGCCTTTAATCCCAGCACTCGGGAGGCAAAGGCAGGAGGATCTCTGAGTCTGAGGTTCCAGGAGAGTCAGGGCTACACAGAGAAACCCTGTCTCAAAAAAAAAGTTAAAGAAAAAAAAAAAGAGAATAGAATTGATCTCTTAATGACTTCAAAGAGCATCTCACTAGAAAGAGATTACGGGAAAACTTGCATAGATCAGAGATTAGAAACTACAAGTGCATATTTATAGTGCTTTTCAAGGCTGCAAGTGCTTTCTCATCTCATTGGACCTGAGCATCAACTTCCTTGTGTGTATATCCTCACCAGGGCCCCAGTAACTAGCTTGCCTCTCTTTCAGGATCTTGTAGTAAATCAAGCCACAGATTGTGTTTCCCCTAAGCCCATTCATATCACAAAAATTACTCATGATGCTGCTGACACAGGACCCTATTCTTGTCCTAATCCCTATGTGAACTAAGGCTAAAAGTCAAAGGACCAGCACTAACAACTAACACATGCATCTTATATCCTGAGAAAAAGCAGAATAAAACTGGTGAGATAAGCCCTCAGGGCTGTGCGGGGTATATATAGTTCCTGCCTTTGCTGAATAACAGAAACAGCAGCAGTTAATATTACTGAGTATGAGCCCCAGTGCTGGGGCATATCCACTCTCCAACAGTCCAGTAAGGCAGAGGAAGACGAAGAAACAGAAATGCTGTCGTGTATCATGTGCTCCGGTCACCCAGGAAGCGGAAGAACTGAGTCTTAAAGCCAGGCTGCACTCTCGGGGTGAGGCAGGAGCAGGTGCAAATCACTGAGCTTGATTCGGGACAGGAAAGGAGGGTTTGAAGGGAGCTGGTGTACCTTACCTGCCAGGGTTCCAGCTCTGTAAGACATTGATGGGTCTGTGTTCACTGAGTCTCTCAATTTCATTCACGAAGGCCACACACTAGCATGTCTTACAGCGCACATGAAAGGAAAAAGACTAATTACTTAGATTACTAACCAAAAATGTCCTGAGCCAAGAACAAATATGTGAGGGGCAACTCCTCCATAATGGTCTGTTGGTCCATCCACAAAGGCAGCAGAACGTCTGTGGTAGTTTGAAAGAAAATGGTCCCTATGTGAGCAGCACTGTTAGGAGTGGCCTTGTTGAAGTAGGTGTGGCCTTGTTGGAGGAAGTGTGCCGCTATGGGGGCAGGCTTTGAGGTCTCATATATGCTCAAGCCACACCTAGTGAGGCAGACCATTTCCTGTTGCCTCTGAGTCAAGATGTAAGGACTCTCAGCTCCTTCCCCAGCACCATGTCTGCCAGCATGTTGCACTGCTTCCCACCATGACAATAATAGACTAAACCTCTGAACTGTGAGCAAGCCACCACAATTAAATGTTTTCTTTTGTAAGAGCTGCCGTGGTCACAGTGTCTCTTCACAACAACAGAAACCCTAAGACAACATCCCACATCTGGGTCTCCCAGAGCACCCGATACACCAGAAGGTCACCCTGTTATACTGTTTTGCTTCTCTGTATATCGGAGGACTCAAGCATGTGAGGAGCTACGTCAGTTAATACTGCACTTTCAGTATCAAACAGTCCGGTCATCATGCATGCTTATAGCAGAATCCTGAAAACGTGTAGGCAGTACAGGGTCCCTTAAGACTCAGAACCTATATGCTCAGAACCTAGTGTGAGATGACTTCATGTGCTATCCCTGAACTAGTTTCCTCTAAAGTGCCACACTTTGAGGTGGACACGAACTATCTCTTTCCATGCACAGTCCTCTGGGACTATCTTTAAACCCTGGACAAGCATCTAGGAAATACACTTTCTCCAAGAGCTGGAGTGCAGAGAAGAACCTTGCAGAATAATCGCAAATGCATGGGCCAGGGGGCAAAGTAAATACAGCCAGAACGCCAGGGCTGGCACACTGGCTGTCTTTAGGGCTTCAGAGTCTTGAAACAAAGAGCTCCCCAAAGATAAATTATAGGAAAAAGGGGCAGCCAAAGAAACCCACCCTGGCCCTGAGACTCGAGCCAGTGAAAGAAACACAGTTTGGCCCTGAAACCAAAGCCAACTCTGCCTCTAACCAACAAAACCAACCAATCCCTGAGCAGGAAAACCAACCAATTCCTGAGCAAAAAAATCTTCTCCCTGGAGAAATTCTGCCCCTAGGAAGCCCTGTATAAGCCCCTCTGCCTGTTCAGCTATGTGGACTGTCCTTTCCCACCCTGGTAGAGGCTGCCACTCTCCTGGAGTCCTTCCCAAATCTCTTTCTTAAAAGAGTTTTGGGTGAAGACCTTTCGCCTGTGCAGAAGAATCTTTGCTGACACATTCCCTTAGGGGGACTGAGCAGAAAAAAACCTTTACTGAGACTTTCCCTTAGGGGGGCTGAGTAACAATTTCTCACTGGAGCCTGAGGAGATTGCTACATTTCTGCAGGGGTTTCCCCATGAGCAAAGTAAACCAGAAGAAGCAACATCTTGGGCTGGAGAGAAGAAGCAGAGCTCTGCTGGGAAGCCCCCTTAAGGGGAGGTAGGTCAGAGCAAAGCTCAGCTCTCAGGGCTCTCTCTAGGAGAGGAGCATGATTGCTACATTCTGCAGGGAGACCATCCCTCTCCACACAGCTTCAGGTATCACCTGACCTCGGGACAAGTCAGGATACCTTTCCCTCCAGAGCTGCAACACTCGCATAAATGGCCAATAAAAGTAACTGAAATAGGCGTGGTGGCTCATACCAACAATCCCAACACCCAAGAGGCTGAGGAGGATTGCTACAAGTTCCATAAGCTTGAGTCTAGCCTTGGCTATGTAATGAATTCCAGGCCAGCCTGTTGTCTCTAAACAAAGTGTAAGGGGAAAAAGAAATCACTCATGTGTGAGGATCCCAAGAACCAACCAAGGGCATGCAGCACCGACACTTGCCAAGCCAACCTTTCTGCCTGTACTCTCAACCTGGAGACCTAGAAGTAAAGGCTTCGAGGCAGAGAGAACATCTGCTCACTCAGCCCTGATGGAAGGGAGCCTGGTAGCCCTGCGCCACACAGCACCTTCCACAGACAGCCCCTTCTCCCCAACAGTCACAAGCACTGTAAGGACGACGTTCCCACTTAGAGAGAATTGCTATTAAAGCTGGGGAAACACTGCTTCCTACCCTGACCAGGAGACAGCCCGAGGGAGTAGAAAGCCCACAGGGTGTGTGAAAGCACAGGCACACAGACCTAAGGAAATATTATGGAGCCTTAGTAACAGAAACCCTGAGGAAACTCTGCTTGCACAGAACTGTTTAAAAATAAACCGGTACTGAAATACCAGCAGAGCTCCAGTGACTCACACTGTCCTCAGTGCTGAGAGAACAGCAGCTCCTTGACACACTTGTCTCCCAGGCTTCTTCAGAACCCAGTGGAGAAACAAGACAGAGTAAAGAGAAGCCCTGAGGTTTGTCTAATTTTACCAGATGAGTAAGAGCTTACATGTTTAGTTAGGAGTACAGAGATGAACATTCATGCAATGAACCTCAGCAAGGGCAAAATTCTAAAGCAGAGCCAAGGCTGAGTGTGCTACACGGAAGATACCATAGCAGTGCATCTGATAGACAGCCCAGGCTCAGCCGGAAGGTGGAACCTTGAAGGCACTCATATGCTCACTGCCATAACCTACTTCTTCTTGGCCATGCACACATCCCTCACTTTCACGCTAACTGCTCTCAATGACCTCCCTAGTGGCCTCAGCCTCTGTGAATAACTACCAACGTAACACACTGCTGCCCCAAACTACCCTTCCTGGTCAACTCCTACTCACCCTGCAAGGCCTGCTGTGAGGGACAATCTCTCCTCTACCATCCCAGTGAAGGTGGGGGAGCCATGTTAGCATGAAGAGCCCATTCCAAGGTAGGATACCCCACCCAACCCACAGATCCAGGCAGCAGGGAGGTCCAGCATGCCTTGGAGACCAGTCACAGGCATGGGGCTGGCTCAGCTAGGTAGTCCTGGACTTCTTCAATCTTCCCAATCCCTTCAAAACAGAGTGCACCCACCCACCCAGCAGACTGCTCAGTTCACCTACCCTCCTCAACCCATACACATGCAGAGAATAAACCACCTCATTTTGCCAAATGCTTGTCTCACATCAACCCTACGAACTGATGGCATTTAAAAGCTGAACAGAATTGCAAGTATTTTTGAAACCAACCAAATAATTACTTGAGGTAGCTCTGGGAAGATCTGTGGCTATCAACTCTACGCCTGCATTAAAGCTCTGGTTTCTAAACTGTTTCCTGTCAGAAAGCAGCAGACATGTGATTAGAGAGTATCAGGCCTCAGAGGGAAAATGAAGATGGTTCTGAACCCAGAGAAAGGCAAGTCAGTCTGTTTACAGGAGGGAAGTCTGAAGCAGAGAGTACTTGCTAAAGCCTCACTTTTGGAACCAGTCCCTTCCCTTCCGGACTCTTACAGGAAAGGAGGCACACAGGACAGCTGCTGCTCTCCGCCCAGCAGGCTTCAGAAGATATCCACGAAGCTCCTTCTGCCAGACTGTGCCATAAGCCAAGGCTCACACCAAGCCGAGAGGTCATAAACACTAATGGCCCTGCTCTGCCAGGTCCTCCAGGCTCAGCTACTTTCTCCTAACAGCCCGTCACAATTGGCATCACCTCTGGGGCTATGTGTGCCCAGCTCTCTGCAGTCTGTCTTCATTCCACATCTGGAGCCCCACAAAGAAGAGCTGGCCCTGCTCTGCTTATCTGGGCAGGACACAAACCACCAGGCATTCAGGAAATGGAACAAGGAGTGAGAGAGAAGCTACAGAGGGTGACAGGTTGTGAGACATCAGTTCAAAAACAGTTGTGGATTCCTGTAGTAACACGTCTTGCCCTGGTGTCTTTTGTATCCTAACAGCACAAAGAACACAAGCTGAGGACCAGGTGTCTGTCATTTTCAGATGGCCTGCTCTAGGGTAATGACGGTCTCAGGTCACAGAGGAATCACAAAGGTAGGAGGAAGTTCAAAATCAGGTCTCAGGCCAGCTGTCAGCTCACCCACGGGATGTTACCCAGGGAAGGTCTGGGGCTCACATGTGGCCCCACAAAGGCATTTTTCTTCTGTAAAGGAACAAGTCAGGGTTATGTCTAAGCATGATCTCACAACAATGCATTCTACACCTCTGGCTGGCAAGTGCCCTAGGAATATAACATGGACACTCAGCTGAAGATTTTCTCGACCTGAATACCAGCTGATGTCCCACAGGGTTAAAGTCGGTTAACCTGGT
>CABHPP010059458.1:0-17198 GCA_902168425.1 Peromyscus attwateri
TTTGAGAGACTGGGAACGAGATTCAGTGTCAGCAAGAAAAATATACAGACGCCTTTCCTGAGGGATAAAAGCTGCTTCTTTATTTTATTATTCTTTTTGTCCTTGTTCTGATCTGTTATTTTTTGTTCTCTTCTTCTACCCTGAGGTTTACCTTCCTCTGCTTTGCTGATGACTTCCTTCTACACTACCTCCTGATGTCTTCCTTCTACATCTTTCCTGGTGTTTTCCTTCTCTTTCCTTTTATTTTTTCCTTTGTAGCTTATATACCCTAGCAGAATCTTTCAAGCAATATAAAAGTTACAATGTGGTTACATTGTGTTTTTAAGTGAATGAGCACAAATGAATACAAGTAAAACCCCACCTGTTTTTCATATCCCTTACATGAGTAAACACTTTACATATTATAGGTGAAAAATAGGTTTTCTCATTCATCAGGAGCTTTTCAGCCATAACTGTTTATGTAGGCAGTAGTTTTTATAATTGCCAGAAAAACAGGTTACTTGTTTCACTTTTCATATTTTAGAATCCTGTCCAACACTGTTTTCTAGTTACATGACAGCAATTGTCTAAAGCTTTGTTTTAGCTGTGATGCACCAAAACCCATGAACACATTTCCCACAGAAAGAACTTGAGTTAACTCTTGGAACTTGATTGTTTTCCTTAATCATGAACTTAAACCATAGTCTATATGGCTCCTCAAGAGAAACTAGTAAGTAAGTCCTAGCTGCATGACATTTCCTTGTTCTGATTTTCCATCCTCTGCAGCCCTTGCCTTATCAGGGGCAGGGGCCACACTTTAAACAGTACAGCTTAAGAGAAAATCATCTTCAAAATAACCCACAGGTAAAAATGCTCCATAAAATGGGATATTTCCACGGGATAATCACACTACATTAAAGTCAGTGGGGATCCCCCCACACCCATTCACACCATGCCAGATACAAAGAAAAAAAAAAGACAGTGGCAAACATGTAAAGGCACAGTAGTAGCAAGAGGCATCCTGGAGCTGAAGTCCTCAGGGTTTTGTTTATCTGAGATTCACCCATTGGTGCCTTGCATTCTGGTGGGCTGATCTCCTGAAGTCAATTGCCATCTGCTGCTCGTCTGACATGGCCACCAGCACTTATTGCTATACATTAACATGAGTTTTCATTTGGGAACATTAAATCTTTAGTGCTTTTAGACATAAACTAGTACCTGCCTTTCCAATAGACAGTAAGTTTTAATAACTAATTAATATTCAAAGAAAAGATAGAAAGTCATGATTGGACCATTTCAGCTCACATGGTATCACTGGCTGCATGTGTTCATGTAGGCATTGCAGCGTGTTCTCCTGACTGCTGACCCCAGTATCTTTTTGTCCTGGACTCTGGAGGTAGCCATTCCCACTAACTGGTAGATTTACTTTCAACCCTTCATGTGCCTCTATCCTTCTATGTTTTAATCTGAAAGTCACCTTTTATGCTATGCTTCCTCTGACCACAGCCTTGAAATGTTTGTTAAACTCTTTGATGTCCTCACATGGTTATTCTATTCTACCAATTTCTGATAGTGTGTAGATCTCCATCTATATGAAGATCAATATTATGAGATCTTTAAGCCTATATTTCTGAATAGTTTCTGTTAAATGTTGGATCCTACTCTATGCAGACAATATTACTTAAGTGTTGTAGAACCCCTTAGGTCCTTACTGTATATTACTATATGATTTTTTACTTGTGAAGATGGAATCTTCAATCCAGCAAAATTCATTTTGTCATGATTTCTAGTAGAAACATAAGTGGGTATTATTAAACAATAAAATTGAACAGGCCAGAAGTTTAAAAACACTAGCTAATGAAAGGAAAGACCTACCCAGGTAACCTGCATGTAGATGTGAACAAGCTCACTTTTTGTCTGCCACCATGATATGTAAAGTCTCTAGAGCAAGATGGATGCTGAACAAGATCAGACATGGAACATCTGCTTCTTGTTCCATTTCTGCTCTGACCAATACACATGCCAAAATTAAGAATGTTATAAAGCCGGGCAGTGGTGGCACATGCCTTTAATTGCAGCACTCGGGAGGCAGAGCCAGATGGATCTCTGTGAGTTCAAGTCCAGCTTGATCTACAGAGCAAGATCCAGGAAAGGTGCAAAGCTACACAGAGAAAGCCTGTCTCGAAAAACCAAAAACAAACAAACAAACAAACAAAAGAATGTTATGAATTTATCTACAAAAATGCAATTAAGTATATTTCACTGTTATTTCAAAAAATAAATAGGAAGATTTACTCTTCTAAAATTCTACCTTATAAACATTGATGCTGCCACAGAGATGTTCATAAAATAACTATGTCTTTGCACATTGATGTGATTTCATTTATTGTTAGGCCAAGCAAATCTCATTCTATAGAACTACATTCCTGGAATAAAATAGTCACATGACATTTGTGTCTGACACTGATGATAAAATCAAGAAAACATGAGCAAATAATGTAAGTATCAAGTGCTCTGTGCCCTGACATTCATTGTCTGCTTAAACCTTTATATACAATTTTCTAGAAGTGATTTTACCTGTCTTAATATAAGTGCTAATGGGGTATTTCCCTTTATTTCCTAACATAAACTAACCATTCATTGGTCAAATGTTTTATGATGAATATGTTTACATTATAAAGATTAAATTATAAATGCTAGAGAACACTTTCAAAAACACATTTGCTAAATATGAACAAGGAAATGTTGAGAATGATAGATTTCTTTCCTTATTCTCTCATAAACTTTGACAAGTTTGAAAATGATCTAAAGTAGCAAAGTTGATATGTTCTTACTAAATTCTGTTAAAGGACAAATCAGTGACTCAAGAATAATTCTGTCTCTGACAAAGGACATCCTTTCCTGTCCTCTCTGCTTGCTCAGTGTCTTAGGTTCTTTCCAGGTGAACCACAAATACTTTTCCAGTTTGACTCAAATTGTGCTTGGTAGTTTTATGTCAACTTGGTACAAGTTACAGTCATCAGGGAGGATGAAGCCTCCATTAAGAAAATGCCTCCATAAGATCAGGCTGTAGGCAAGCCTGTAGGGCATTTTCTTAATTAGTGATTAATAGGGGGATGCTCAACCACTATGAATGGCGCCATTCTTTGAGTTCTACAAGAAAGTGGGCCGAGCAAACCAGGGCAAACAAGCCAGTAAGTAGCACCCTTCCATGACCACAGCATCAGTTCCTCCTTGTGTGATGTGTCCTGCTTGAGTTCCTGTCTGACTTCCTTTGACGATGAGCAATTAAGTGGAAGTATAAACTGAATAAACCTCCTTTTCCCCAAGTTTCTTTGGTCACAGTGTTTCATTATAGCAATAGTAACCCTAATTAAGGAATTGGTAGTCTTTTCACATTTCATGGAGAACAGTAGGGGTGTGTGTGTGTGTGTGTGTGTGTGTGTGTGTGTGTGTATGTGTGTGAGTCTGTGTGTCTGTATCCATGTACATTTTTCTGCTCATGTATGTTTCAGCAATTAAGACACTAAGAAAAAAGATGGACAAGTCATCCTTCCCCATCTCCTCCAACAGGAGACCTGGTAGAATTCAGATTCTCTTTGCAGATAAGCACAAGTGTGAATAAGTAAATCAGGTGAGTTATTCATTAGGTCTTCATACTTTTGTAAGACTGGACTTAATTGATGAGGGATATGCAGATTTATCACACATCATTCGTGAGTAGAGACATCTGCCTCCTTTTGTTGCCAGATTAGCTTAAGCTGTAAGATATTTTTATAAAAATTATCTGTTCCCTTGCAGAAAGGTAAAATACAAACTAGTTTTGTGTGTTATCAATATAGAAAGCATACACAAGTGAAGCCATGACTTCTGTATTTCTATGAGAATTATCTAGAGAACTGAATAAATAATTTTCATGAGAGGAATGTTAGTGATCAAATTATTAAAATAGGTTTAATATCAAGTTCTTGCTTCAGGAATCATGCATACTTATTTTTATTATTATTATTCTGTTGTTTATTCTATAAGCTTTGAGTCTAGAAATTATTAGTAACATTGGTAAAATTAAATACTAGGAATTGGATATCTTTAAAATTTAAGTATTTATGACATAGAATCTCTGTTTGTATCAAATTCTGTCATCTGCTACGAGTCAGTGAAAATTTTGCCAATAATGACAAATATTCTGGCAAAGATGGTTAATCCAGTTATCGTCAATTGACTGGATTTGGAACCACCTTGGAGATTCTCTCCTGGACATGTTTGGGAATATTCTTCTAGAGAGGCATAAAAGAGAAGGGTAGACCCACTCTAAATATGGGTGGTATTATTACATGAATTGGCATGTGAGATTAATGGAAATAAAGAAAGAAAAAAGGTGAACGTAAGATGAGCAGCTTCATTTCTTCCTGCTTCCTGGCTGTGGACTTGATACCCCGAATGACCTCACTCCGTTCCCATCAGAATGGACACTATTCTCCTTTCTTGATTTGCTTTTTATCAGGCATTTTGTCAGAGTGACAAGCTAAGTAGTGAATGCAATGGATTTGGAAATTTTTCACTAGGATTTTACTGCTGGGCAAAAGTTTGAAGTAGAAAAAAAATGTTTTATTGTAAATAGAGTTAAAATTCTTTTACATGCCCAATTCGTGTTAGGTGTACTTAGTTCACCAAGAAAAAAAAATATCCACAGACTCATTGGCTTTCTTGAATTGACTTCTTTTATATTTCTTTTTGAATTTTTTATTTAGAATTATTTATTTTATGTGTATGAGTGTTCTGCTGGTATTTATGTCTGTGCACATGTATGTCTGCTACCCATGAAGGTCAGAAGAGGTGGTTGGATGCCATGGAACCGGAGTTTTAGAAGGGTGTGAGTTACCATGTGGGTGCTGGGAACTGAACCTTGATCTACAAGAGCAACAAATGTGCTTAACTGGCCAGGTATCTATCCAGATACCTCTAATCCTTCTCATAATAACCTAGACCCTCATATACTGAAGTCTGGTTAATTACAGAACAATCCTTCTAGAGATTAAGATTTGGAAGCAGAAAAAGAAGGTAAATTCTTGAACCGTCCAACAAAGCTGTAGATCTTTGTTTCATGTTTTAACATCTTACTGTGGTGGATTTTATTAGGAGAGGGTAGAAAACATGGAAGGAAGAAGATAAAATTACAAAATTCATCTAGAAGAATCTTATTCATGACATCCTTACCTAGATTAATGAGACTCACATTTCAATTAATTTCAAGACTCAGTAGGACAAACTAGGTATTTTATAAAATGACAGCCTAAACCTAAATGGCATTTGGGTCAAATTGCTTTTATAAAAGGCTAATGTCAGAAAATAAAGTGAACTTTACAATACTCACAATCCCTGTTAACTTCCAGGCTGACTGAAGATTGCAGATATTTGAAATGAGTTCAAAATGTGTTTATAAGGTCACTTTTTAAATGTTATGTTTTATGTATTTAGTGTTTCATTTTATTTTTTTTTCTTGTGTAAACTCTTTTCTGACTATTTTATGTGCTGGCTGGTTTTACTTTTGATAAAAGAAAAAGTCACAATGTCTCTTTGTGCATGTTAAACTGTTTATCCTGGCACTACACAGAACAAAAGTCAAGCATCTACATAAGAAAAACAAAGGGTTTATTTCTTTGCCTGAAGTCTCAAGGGAGTTGGGCAATATGGCTTGCATAGGGTAGAGACACCTGGTCAAACAAAGTCAGAGTACCTTCCAGGTGAGGGAAAGGATCTACAGACCTACAGACCGTAGGCCAGGCTTCAGTTTTTACCTAACTGAGGTTGAGATTGTCCTTAATTTTTTCCATGGAGAAGAAGTGGTAGGGAAGTCTGTGTGGCTGGTTAGAGGAAGCTGTTTGTAAATCAGGTCATATATATTTTGACCACTATGTAAATTACTACTTTGTTTCCTGGACTGCCATGAAGAACAGTAACTTAGCTTCCTCCGAGTCTGACTTACGACAGCAGCTGATCTCCTGGGTCACTGATTCTCTACATGTGCTTTGGCTCTTTGGCAGGGAGCTGCAGGCTGCAGGCCAGGCTTCCGTTTTTACCTACATCAAGTCATTGTCTGTTTTCATCTTGTCTGCATAGCTACCTGAAAATACAGGTTAGGCCATAAATAACATCTTACATAAGGAATTTATTACAAACCTGAAATTTAAAATGAAAATTAAGTTGAAAACATGTAAAACAAATCTGAACATTTTCAAACTCTGTGATTCCTGCCTCTGAAGAGTGCTTCATATCCTCAAAACTATAGGGAAAATATCTTATTTGACTGCATAAAAATCTGCAATACAGAAGTGGCTTTGGCAAAATAAATAAATAGAAAGTAAAAAAGCACCCATGATTTAATATTTATAACATACATATCAGGCAAAGGATTAATTTTTCTATATACAGAACTCTTATAAATCCACAGAGAAAGTGGCCTTAGCCTAATAGTCAAAATTATGGATAGTTCACTGCAAAGGAATAGCAGATTTCACTCAGTAAACTTATCAAAGTAAGAATAAATTGTCTAGAAGCAAGGATCCAAAGCCATTAAGGTACTGTGTCTGCAAGTTCATACACAATTAGAAGCCATCACTAAATACTGGTGGAAATATAAACTGATAAAACTTCAAAGCACAAAGAAGTGTCAAGTTCTACCAGGTACCCTAGTGAGATGATCACTCTTAAGTAGCAGTTCTTGGAACATACATACCAATGCATCGTTGGATTTTTCTGAAAAGTGATCCATCCTTTACAAATTTTCTTAGTTTCACTTTATCAGAAACTAAAAACACCATCAACGTTATCTAAACTTTACCAATGTAGAAATGAATATGGTGTATACATATTTTTATATACTATATACTGTTACAATAGCATGTTACATATAAATATATGTGAATTAAATATTTATATACAATTTAAATATATATAATATTCAGGTATAATTTATAAGCCCATATATATGAAGTGCCATATCAAAAGTCCTTAATAATCAAACCAGAAGAGAGAATTTAGTATATTTTCATTGCTTCACGGCTTTGGAACAGTTCCTGAAGCATGCTAATTATTCAATCATCATTTTGTTATTTTTGTGAAAGATTTAATAGACGAAGAAAATATTGTATATAAGACAAATGAAATATTTTTCAGTCTTTTGGGTAAAACTCTGTCACTTTCTATCAAACACCTAGACTTTAAAGTGAATATATGTCGGCCACAGAAAGATAAACACTGCTATGTGCTGCTCATATGACTAATCTGTAAATATTCATACTTACAGAAGAAGATAAGAAAATAGGGCTTCTGTGGGTAGAAGGGGGGGAGGAGAGGTGATAATTCATTGAGTATAATGTTACACTTACACAGAAAAAAAGTTGTACAGATGGGTTGACAACAGAAAGACAGTGGTTGACCTTTTGCTATTGAGTACTATAGATTACTGAAAATTTAAAATAATATTTTTGAATTTGGATGTCTCAAAAACAAGTTACAAGTGCAGGAGGGCAGAAAGGAACCTGGAGAGGTGCTGGGTATGTTCATCACTTTAGCTGTAGTGATCACTTGATGAATGTGTGCTCGGTTGACCTAATCACCTTGCATGGGAGAGATATGTACATTTTTATATCAATTATAAGTCAACGCACACATAAAAGGCATCATTACAAAGCATTTCCCAGGTAAAATTCATCACTGAAGCATTTGTAAATTTCAGTCTGCAGTGGTCAAGCAATGATGTGTGGAAGCACCCTATTTATTCTCCCCATGCCACACAGAGGCAGAGCGCTACCTCATGATAGCATGGGAGGCACAGAAGTGCTTGTGTGCACAGATAAGCAGGGGACAGTGTTTCTCAACCTGTGGGTCAGGACTTCTTTGAGAGTTGTGCAGCCCTTTCACAGGGGTCACCAAAGTCCATCAGAAGACACAGATACTTGCATTATGATTCATAACAGTAGCAAACTGTTAGGTTATGAAGTAGCAACAAAAATAACTTTACTGTTGGGATCATCACAACATGAGGAGCTATAGTAAAGGGTCTCAACATTAGGAAGGTTAAGGACCCCTGCACTAGGGGAATCAGGAATGGCAAACACACAAGGTTGTTCCTTCAAAGGAAGGGATGTATAACCTGGGAGCCTTCTAGCAGCTAATAACCTAGTGACCTTTGTTCTATGTGTTCAAAACCACACCGGATCCTCCCCTAGACCCTTATCAGGAGCTTGCCAATCTATAGAACCCATCTTTATAGAGGATGCCACATGTACTTTATAAAGAGTTTTGATGCAGTCACATCTTAAGCTCTGTTGTGCACACAGGATTAAGTTAATTATCACCAGGGAAGATTCCCCCAGTTGTGCTGTGCTGAAATATTCCTCCAATAAACTACTTGGGGCCAGACTTCTGAAGTTTGAATCAACACTGGCTACTTAGTTTTGTTGAACAGAACTACCTTCTTACCTCCCATGGTTACTTTGAAGGCCATTATGGTCATAGAGACCCTGCATGTGAGTGTCAGTTGTTTCTGAAATCGGGCTCTGAGCATATGGGGATGAGCTATGTCCACTCTGTGTTCCTTTGGAACCACATCTGTGGTCTATCTATCTATCTATCTATCTATCTATCTATCTGTCATCTATCTATCTTTCTTTCTATCTATCTATCTATCTATCTATCTATCTATCTATCTATCTATCATCTACCTATCTACTTATCATCTACCTATCTTTCTGTCTTCTTCCCTTCCTTTCTTCTTTTCTAACTCAACTGAGGAGTTTTCAGGTTTGGAGGGATGGCTCAGTGGTCTTCCTTTAAAATGATCGTGAAAACAACAAGAATATCCTAGAGTTCTGTGATTCTTTTTGCTTTTTGAAGTGAGTCTTACATTCTAATCCATTCTATCTTGTCTAGGGCAGTCTTGAACTCATGACAGTCATCCTGGTTCAGCCTCCTACATGTTAGTGAAGGGAAGAGGCCACTATACTGACACATAATATGTCACATTCCTTGTTCTTGCCACTCACATTTAGCATTATCTTGCTGAATCCCTCATTCTGTCACTTTTTTCCCCTCATTCATGGTCTTCTTCAAGGGTGCTGATAGACATGTAGCAACAGCATTCATCTCTTATTGAAGGGAGGGAATTTAAAAGTTCATGCTGGTGTTTGGGTATATGCCCCCTCCCTTCCTTCGAATTATGGTCACATAAACACCTCTCTGAGCACTTCTTTCCTTTGGGGACAGGTTCCGTGACAGAGGACCAGTGGTCTGTAGGCCTCATCTTTAAGCCCATTCACTGTGTCACACAGGCTGTATCCTGCTGATTCTGCCAATGTTTGTCATCTACCCTTCATCATCTCTTCAATCCGAGGGAGTAAAGTTATTGGGATTTCCCTATTCCCATCCCTTTCCCTTAAAGAGGAGCAACCTTTTGCCCTCGAGCTTGAAGCCCTGCTTCAGGAAGATTAAAGCACACCTCAGTGGTTCTTCTTTGTGCTCTCTTCTGGAGAGCATACTTGCTTTTCATTTCTGTGGTCATTCCAGGTTATCTGAAAGTTGAAGACAGTGATGTTAGGAGGTAACAAGGTAGAAATGTTGGCTTAGAAAAAAAAAAAGTAGGTAACATTGAACATTAGACTGAAAGCCTGTAATGTACATTCTTCTAATCACCTGAAGTCTCCCCTGTTCCTCCTATAACAGACCAGCTAAATTGATCTATATCAGTCCTTGCCCATGCTAAAGTGAAATAATCTATATTCTGTATGTGGATATTACCACCTAGTTATTCCCTCTAATTGACTAAAATTTCACACAATTGACTGTGCAAAGTAGAACATCAGCTTTAAGTGTTATATTTGTAAAGTGTTTTGTGTTCTCAATAGTGATCAATATTGATCAAATCAGTAGTGATGTTTCTGCTCCCACTGCCTTGTGAAGACATCCTCAAGAATATTGCAGTCAAACATTACAGCTCACATCTCTGCTGTGTCACTTTGCTTCTCTCCTTTGGTTGTGATTTTCTTAAAATTAAATCCTGTATTTTCAGTTCTTTATGTAGATACAGTACAGATTCTAAAAATGCCAAATTTATTTATATTTAAGGAATTTACAGGCAGTAATACATGCTCTTGAATTTACTAAAATAATTTTTTAACAAATGATTGTTGGCTGTCATTGTTTTCTTAATAACTCATAGAAAATTGATAGTGTTAAAATTAAAAAAAAAAGAAACATCGACAGGCTATGTTGATAACTAAAATACTTCTGAAACCATGGCATACCAGTAAAAACTACACTTGTCTAAAAATAAGCTTATGAACATCTTTTCTTAGAGCTGTAGCTCCAGGTGTGTAACATATGAGCTACAAAGCCCCCTTTTCACATGATTCTCTGTGGGAAACAGTACATGTGGCAGGTATAGGACACTGGTTCTTAGTTCTGTTTGTTGAGATTTATTTCCTCATACTTGACAATTGTGATTAACCTTTGAAGTAGAATGGGGTAGAATGGGAACATTTACAGTTTGGCAGCCATGTGTACTATTCCAGAAATCTCCTCTATGCTGAAAGAACAAGAACATATGACTCACACCTACAGATCTCAAATTCTGTGCCAGAAAATAAATGATAAAAAGAACATACTCTATTCCCATGTCATACGCTGTTCTATAAGTTAAGTCTTAAGAGAAGAAGAGGATTTATGACCTGGTATTACCTTGCCATTGTGGAGCCTTGAGAATTCACTGAGTCTCAACCACCATTTCTTTTATTATTTATTACGGAAGTAGTTCAATTTTTCAAATTTATCAAATTGCTTTAAAACAAAAATAGTCCAGTCATCATATCAGTGTAACTATAGCTGAAAATGTTACTTTAGGTCAGTGGAAAATAAAAAAAGAAAGGAAGATAAGAAGGAAGGAAAGGAGGGAGAGAGGGAGGAAGGAAGGAAGGAAGGAAGGAAGGAAGGAAGGAAGGAAGGAAGGAAGGAAGGAAGAAAATAGAGTGAGTGAAAATATGGCAACAAACATCTTCAGCCCATTCGGACATGTGACTGAATGGAGAGAGACTTTGAGAAAAAAAGCATTTCCCATTGTTATTTTAAAATAGACTTAGCATTTTATAATTCCAAAGAAGTACTTACAAAAGGAAGAATTTTTTTTTAAAGCCTAACTTAGGATGAAAAAGACACATTCAATAGATAGGGTGAATTAAAATCTGATATGTCAAAAACACGAATAACTTGAAAAATTGAGAATGTACCCAAATACAGACCCATAATAGAAGTGTATCCCTCAATACATGATACGGGAAGCAATCCCTCTCATAGACCTTATAGTCTTGCTCTTTATGGGGCTTAGCCTCAAGCTTAGGCAAGCACAATACAGAATCCCTTTCTCAGAAGCTCCTGTACAGCCATAGTTAAGAACACAAAGAGGTAAATCAGCAGCTTAAAAAACACACCCTCTTCTGATACAAAGGGAGAGGTCTCTGTTATTTCAGCTCCAAACACAGAGGATAAAAGGTGTTTTAATCTCCCCCAGAAGACAGTCAGAGGACTGAAATTGTCAATTTCCAACTCTCAGATCTCAAACCAGTTTCCTTTTAAAGGCTGTGCTTGTCAGTGTGGTTAGAGAAATACAAAGCAGAGTTCATGGCCTGCTGGAGTGTACTAGGATTTAGGAAATGCAAGTGAAGACAACTGATCACTTTGCAAAAGTGCATTCCCATATACACAGTATGATTCATGTGAACAAAGCATACGTGGGAGCCTTTTATGATTTCCCAAGGCTGATCCTCCCTTGTGCTCACTCTGCATGCATACTTCCCTCAAATGTCTTCAGCACTCTGTCATCAGAAAAAAAACGACAGTTCTGCAGCAAGTCCAAGAGGTTGTGCAGAAATGGTGACTATGGAGGTGTTAGTCTTGATTTCTGTTTGTATTCTGTTGATACGTCTGTAAGAGGCAGCATATTTCTCCTCCATCCTGTGGCACTGAAACAAGGCATGGGAGCCTGTCTTCAGCAACAAAATGAACTTAACCTGAAGAAACACTTGTGTGCCATCCCTTCTGTGGCTATCAGACTTTTGAAAGAATAGACTCAAAGAAATTAGAATGTCTCCACGAATCCCCTGATGGAAGAGGAAGTGGGATTTCCAGTAGAAGAACTTGTCCTCAGGAGAAATACTTACAAGTTGCTCAGAAGACCTCACAGGAGAGCCTTGGAAACAGAACACTATTTAGTCATGCATATCTCTGGCTTACTGTTTAAACTCTGCCCCCCATGGTAGACCCCTGAAGAAGGAACTGGGAAGAATTTGAAGAATCTCTCTCTTTTTTCTCCAGTTTGCCTCATTTCAACAAATTTCCTTTTATGCTTTATATTATTGAAAAAATAAAGTAGTGAATTTCTCTTTTATTGTCACATTATCCAGCTCTGCTACCATGAATGTGACTGGTTTTGATTCTTAAAATATATGAGAACATAGAAAGAACTGTTCCTTCTAGGCAGGCCTAGAAGGTTTTGATTCATACAGGGTTCATCTATGGTATTGCAAATGAAAGATTTCACTTCCTTAGATGTGGAGGTGTGGGTGCATGTATGTGGACAGGTATATGTGTCTTCATGTGTTCACTGCTACCTGTGGGCACATATACACATGTATATGTGTACATGTTTAGCAAGAGGGAGACCATATTATTCTCCAGACTGCTTCTTTTTTTCATTTTCAGATGTGGTTGCCCTTCTGCCTCTAGCTTGCCACTCTGCTAAGGAGTGCTAGGTATCTGCTTACTGCTTATCTCCAGATGTCCAACCCTTCAGATTTGATCCAGCTCTCTCTCTCTCTCTCTCTCTCTCTCTCTCTCTCTCTCTCTCTCTCTCTCTCTCTGTATGTGTGTGATTGCAGGAGCACATTGGTACACATTGTGTGAATATTAAAGATTTATTTGGGTATCTTCTGCAGTGAGGTTCTTATGTCTTGAGACAGGGCTACTCACCAGGCCTAGGGCTCAGGATTCAGCTAGAGTAACTTTCAAGCAAATGGAGAGATCCTTTTATGCCACATCTAAGTCTAGAATTACAAGAGAACAACCTGTTCTCAATCTGTAGAAAAGGAATATTCACAGACTCCACAGATGAAATATTAAATATAATTAGCAAACAAGGTATATCTGAACATACTTATCTAGAAAATGGCAGGAATGCTTGCCTTCATCCTGGATGTTGCTACCATTTTGCAGAAACAACATTTAAACAAACAGGGATATAGCAGTCTTAATGACATGGATATCCAAATAAATTTTAATGCTGTTGTTGAAATGAATGTCATTCTTTCATCTAATAATCATCAAATAAAAGTTGCATCTTGTACAACTAGACAAGGAAGGTTTAATCTGAGTCTCTCTTATGAGGACTGAAGCCTTACTCCATTCCCACTGAAATGAAAGGTGTCAGACATTTGAACAGCTGAGAGAACTAGAGGACACATTCTAGGGAGCTGTGAACGGGAGACAAATACATGGATGTAACAGCCTCTCAGCTACTTCTCATCTTGCAGATACTGCTTTCAGGATTCTTTTGCCTTCACCAGTGGGAGTCATGGAAAGCAGGCCCTTGCCTCCTGAGACTGGACACAGACAGATATCTGTATAGACTTCTGCATTTCAAAATGATGGTTCTGAGATCCTTGAGAAAAAATCCTCTGGATTGTAAAAATAGCAATACGTTTTTAAGGGTATTTATATGCAACTGAATTGGGCAGAATTTGTAATTATAAATTTTCTTATATGCAACTTGTAAGGAAAGAAAGGTCAGTGACTCCTCAGTGGGATAATAACCTGTCTAAACTTGGTCAAGTGGAGGGAACATTGAGGCCATCCCAGTCAAGTCTTTCAAAACAAATTAATTCTCAAAGGTTCCAATTTGTTTCATTCATTTTCAACTGCTCCAATAGCTCATCAAAATTTAAAATTGCCCTGTCTCTTTGGATATGCAGAGTACATAAATAGAAATCTGTAGTTATGTCATATTTTTATATTTAAAATATGAAGCTGATTTTTTTTCTAAATTACAGCTCTAACTACATTCTTTATTACTATTTCTAGATGTAATAATGTTTGTTCATCCTGAAACCAAGATTTTAGTGACCAGACAAGATCAAGACCATCAACATTTTAGATTTTCAATATGTTGATTATCAAATTTTGTACTTATGTAATTAAGTTTGAAAATATTTTATAACAATGAGGTAGTGAATTAATTTACTGACATGGTACTTTTGGTATCTGAGTCAATGTTACATACACTTTGTTAACTGGCTTTGTTATAAGTCTTAGTTTTTAGACATCTGGTCTCTTATTCTCTTTTCCTGTGGCTGTGAAAAAATACCTTTACAGATGAAGGGACAAAGGATTGGTTTAGCTCACAGTAAGTCCTGGGTTAAAGGTCATAATGTCAGGGAGGTCTTGGGAGCAGGATCTTGAAGTAAGTGGTCACATCTTATCCACTATCTGAACTAGAGACCCATGAAGTCATGCACACTACTGATCATTTCACTTCTCCACTGCCATAGAGTCCAGGATCCCTGCCTAGGGAATAGTACTACCAAGAGTGGGCAGGAGTTCCCAGTTCCACAAACATAATCAACATAATCCGCCATATACATATTCAGAGCCCATCACTTGTGGGATTCTAGGTTTTTTTTTTTTCAAATTAACAATTAAGACAAACTATCATATATGGGACTGAAGCAATCTTGATAAACAAAATGTTGAATATAAATTAATTACTGAAATAGGTTTGCACAATTGAAATCTTTTTGCTTAATCTGATGTTTTCATTATTATTTAAATTTTTTCTCAAGATATCTGTACCTTTGATTATAAGTTTGCCCTTGTGTTGATTCCAGTGATATGCAAACAAGTTAATCCTACAAATTTAGTTCAGGACTACAGTTTTTGTTATATATATATATATATTTTATATAGCTAAATAATTTTTGCATCAATTTTTAAATAGAGTGTACAAGGTCATAGGTTTTATTACGGCATTTTCATGAAATCTTTTACTGCTCTTTGTGCTTCACTGATCCTCAGTCTCTCTGCACCCCTGCCGGTGGGGCTTTCCCTCCCAGGCACTAACTCCCTTTAACCGGATCTTTACATATGTTATATTACCATCTTGTCTTTTTCTGCTTTGACCCCCTTTTTAGCACTATGTGCCATGCCCCCACCACGCACACCATATTTAAATGTAGGTTTTGCACACGAGTGCAAACATGACATAAGTCTTCCTGAGTCTGGCTTATTTTTCTTTGCAGCACAGGTAATATAGACAATGACATTTATGGTGGTATTCACTAGCATTCATTGTGTGTCATTGCTTAGTACTTTGCTCTGAGCCATCTCCTTTCCTATTCTTGCTGATTAATATGTAAATGGAAAGGAAGGAAGCTACCATAGACGTTGTGTGTCCAGTTGTGTGAGAACCATTAACTTCTGAATTGATGTTGAACTTTAAATCTGCAGAATTTTAGATGCCCCAGTGACAAATGAGCAGAAGATGTGTTTATTCAAGGCACGCACAGATCATCTGTCCCACTAACAGACAGGCACTTTGTGCTGTAAATGGACTTTTCAGCAAGAAAGTACTCCTATTTCATGTTTGATTTCGTAACCCCAAAATGCAATAAAATGAGCAAACAAAATTGTTTAAAAATGTCATTTTTTCCAGATTATTGCTCAGTTCAATATTAAAAGCATTCTGTGACTGCTGAGCATATTGAGTGGAATTGATTATTTCACTTTTATTTTGATTTATGTACTTGCTTGAGATTTTCCAAAGAGGAACCATTACAATATGCAGTTCATATATATCTAAAATTGACAAGGATGAACTTAAGAAGAAGAGAAGTTTTGGTGAGTGTATGGGAGTCCTAGATTTTCCAGTTTGGAAGGGCATTAGCTACAATATGCCAATCATTAAGATTCTGTTAAAACCAAAAGTACTTTTACTTTCATTGAATAATCAACAGAAGTGATAGTTAATTTTCCAGTAATAAAGGCATACCATAATACCAATATGCTTTATATAAAGGAAACAATGTAATAATAACAATCAAGATAAATCAAAGATTTTTCCAACCAGTGATAATATGTCTTGTATTAATCTCTTTGGTTGCCTTAGTAAAGCAAAACTGATTGTTTTTGAAGATTTTTATAAAAATTATATGTGTATAATTTACCTATATATGTATGTATGTACATGAATACAGTACCCTCAGGGGTCAGAAAAAAATATTGAAGACACTGTAGCTGGAGTTTCATAAACTTGTTAGCCACCTGGTATTAATGCTAGAAACTAAACTCAGGTCCTCTGGAGGACCAGGAAGCACTCATAACCAGATGCTGGAACATCTGTATTGCCCCTAAATCCAGTTCCTAAAATCCTAACATTTCAAGACAAAAATAACAGGACTACAGAAAGCAGTTTACTAACTATTCTTCATGAAATATATAAACTTTTAGACTTCATAAAAATTAATTTAAAAAACACAATCTAATATTGTAGGGAAAGCACCATTTTGGAAGAATGATGGAAGGACCCTGATATTTACTAAGAGAGAAAGGAAGATAAATGCAATAGCTGTGCATGTTATTCATGGCAGAGTTTGCATAACTTTTCTTTGGAAAGTTGGACCAAACTATGTGAGAGATTTGGAGCAGTCAAGAGGTCACCACAATCAATGCAATCAAAGCAACATTGTCTCAACTGTTATTATGACTCTGATTCTGGCTTTACTTTACAATAACCTGTATAGAGATTGGTACTGCAGTGTCTGCCATCAAAAAATCCTGATTACTTGTCAGGTTAATCCTAGGTGTTAAAGTAGTACCATAGCAAAACAAACCTACCGGAATTTAACACTAGCTCCAATACTGATATCCAGGAAGTGAACATCACTTCATAATTCTTCAAAATGGTTGGTAGCCACTAATAATCAAACAGCTTTCATTTAAAGTGTTACCTGTGGTTTCTGTCCACCACCAAGGAAAGCTCAGGTGTGTTACTTTTCTATCATTTAAGAATGTTCTATTGGTCAGATACATTCTCAAAAGTACTGAGAATCCCAACCTCTGTGGAAACTGGGGCTGTAACACTCACTTTTGGATGAACCAAGGAAGCTGGCCTGAAAGTC
>CABHPP010059459.1:0-26221 GCA_902168425.1 Peromyscus attwateri
TCCATTTTTGTTTTTCATTTCAGTTGTAAATAAAGGCTAATGAAAATTGATATACATAAATTATTTGGCACTGTGTTTACCAATTAGTTCTCAATACACACCTCCTTTTACTGTGGTTTGTTTTCTTCAATTATTGAACATGTCCGCCATTAATAAAAATTTTTCATTCTGGGCTATTTTTGGTAGTGCTCTTTGTAAAAATGTAAATGCTGGCACATGCTGACTATTTTTACATATATTTTATGACTAATTTAGTTGGTTTATTTTCGTTGCTGAAAATATCAGAAAGTCTGTCAGAAGAGAATATACTTCTCCATCTCCCTCCCTTCAGAAGAGAATCTATTTGCCAATTCTAGTTCAAAAATAGTAAATCAGCATTTACTTGACATTTTAAAAAACATTCAACAAAGCCTTTTCATTTTAACCATTTGGAACTTTGAAGGGAATCATATTTGGTAAGAGTAGGGAGAGAGAGGAGAGAAGGGATGGAGGGATGGAGGGAGGGAGGGAGACAGACAGACAGACAGACAGACAGATATGTTTTCTTCATACTAAGATAACCATTAAACACTGGTTTGTCTGCTTGACAGCTGCACATTAGCTGTGGATAAATACTGCTTATATCTATCAGGCTGGGTAAGTAAAATATAACAGTTTCAAAGTAAGTTTCAATTCTTAAATGAAGAAGTCTAGGAACCAATACCTAGAATACCTAGAAATCTATTATGTGGCCATGAACTAGACCAAACTGTTTCTCTTGACCCTCACTTCCCCAACTCACAGGCCAGGCCCAGTGAGGAGGCAGATGTCCTCAGGAGGCTCACACAGGGCTGCAGGTGCAGGGCATGCAGACGCCCTCAGGAGGCTCACACAGAGCTGCAGGTGCAGGGCATGCAGATGTCCTCAGGAGGCTCACACTGCACCTATGACCACCTGCATACATCTGTGTATTGGTACGCATGCATGCACGCATGCATGCACGCACGCACGCACGCATGCACGCACGCACGCACGCATGCACGCACGCACTCGGAGGGATTACCAATCATCACAAAACAAACAAAATGCTATTATATTGATGGAATCTATTTCTGAGTTGTCCAGGAGTCAGTAGGGGACATGAAGCTGTAGAGTAGGAACTCAAATATCCCTTTTACTTTAAGCGTTGAGGGGGACCACGGAGCTGTCAAGTCTTCTAACCTCTGG
Source organism: Peromyscus attwateri (assembly GCA_902168425.1). Lineage (NCBI taxonomy): Eukaryota > Metazoa > Chordata > Mammalia > Rodentia > Cricetidae > Peromyscus > Peromyscus attwateri. The sequence goes on from CABHPP010059459.1 coordinate 1,207, forward strand.
ACTAGCATAACCACTGGAGAGAATACAGACACTGTGTGTGGGTTGTGACCACAGTTCAGCAACTTTCGAAGCTACAAGACCTTCGTCAATAACTATAGAAAGTTTTGTTTTTCAGGTGTGTATTTCCCCCATGTGATGGTGGAAATGATACTGCATTTTCTTTTCATGTTTTCCAGGCTTTTTCTTTAATAGACCATTTTTCTGGGTGGTCACAAGGCCATCTTAGTATTTATGATATTCTTCATAAGTTTTGAAAGAAGTTTCAGTACTGGACTGTTGTTCAGTGTGTATTTATTAAGCTAGACTAAGCTAAATTGGTTTATTGGAATAAACTCAATAAGAGTAGATGAAGGACCTTGAAAAGGTCATAAAGAGTCATACATTCATAACTGTATGTGAAACAGAACTTTGTGATGTTATACAAAAATGTGGATCTGTGTTTGGGTACATTCTCTTCATTTACAAGCCTACTGATTTATAAGGACTGTTGGCACAGCTCCACATTTCCAGAGATTTATTTGGAAATTTACAACTTTCTTCATAGTTATTAGTTGTTTTGTAAAATATATTAAGATTACACAAAGTTTGTATTTTTTAGTAGAATAAAGTTGTATCATTTAAAATCTTTATTCTAACTTTTAAGTTAACACTTTTTTTCCTTTAAAAATTCTTAGGATGACCTCTGTAAACTCTCACCTCTTCATTAATTTCAGTTCAAGCTTTAGTCATGTTATATTTTGTATTTTCAACAAAACATTTACACCAAAAAGCATACATTAAAATTACTTCTATCTCCCATAAGTATATATTTGCAAGAGTAAATGTGCTTCCCAGTATTTAAGTTAAAACAATCATTTCTAAAATACTTCCAATAAAAGGAATTTTCTTAAATGGATACTCACTTCTCAAATCAACATGTGGTCGTGCTATTGCTGTGGCTGTGTGTGGGTAGTGGTCATGCTGCTGTTGATAATAATGTTGCAGTTCTTGGTGGTGGTGTTGGTGCTGGTGGACAAGTCATTGCCTTAGGGAAGTGGCTGTTTTTCTCACTACGTCACTCCACACAGAGTTTCTAAGGTAAGGTATACATCTTTAAATCTATTTCTTTTCAAATGTTCGTAAATTTATAGCCTTGTCATGTTTAGGGATATAATAAAATTATGACTTAATATAAGCTTAAAAGTTTGAAGATGGGGGCTACCTTGATCTGGAAAGAAATTTTAAATACTGGGAACAACTTGTGAGTTGACTAGAGGAGCTTATTGCTGTCGTTTACATTGAACAAAACAAGGCACACATCTTACCAGAACAAAAGAAAGTAAAACATTTTCTTCTTCAGCAATAAATTCATTGAAAGATTTAGAGATGCAACAAGACAAAGATTTCACTAAAATATAAAAAACCAGAACCCACAAAGGGAGTCCTGAATTAAAACAGCAGTATGCGTGCTAAGCCAGGGTCACAGCAATACAATGGCTATTTAAGTGTCTACTAACAGAGGAGTTAGGGACACACTCTCCAAGATTTTCAGACTAGAAAACTCAGATGCTCTCAACTTCATTGGCTCTTTTTCAGGATGCTCTGTATTTCGTTTTCACTTCCCAAAGGCCAAAATGTCATTTTTCCCTCCAAAACAAAACAAAAGTCAAATGGTAAAACTGCAAAGATCTCGCTAAACAAACAGTTGGAATTTCAGTGGTTTTATCTGCAGCATCCCCAGCCATGCAACAAAGCCAAGATATTGTCCATCTCTTTGACAGACAAAGAGCCTCAGAGGTCCAGAGTGACATGCCCGAAGGCTGGCATGTGATTGGGCTAATTAAATTAAATAGCAGGAAACAGCTTTTCCACATGCCACTGCCTGGCCACACACAAACTGTAACAGTAAATCTCTTATGTTAGTGATGGGGAAAGTGTAACCATTAAAAATATACAGTATCAACACACCGTCCAAGAATTAAGTCATTTATGCACGTAAGTTCCCTGAACTTCGCTTGGATGCTAAAGTCTAAGTACTTCCTAAGTTACTTCAGCACCATCCAAGAATCTTTAATTAAAGGGGATGGAAAAGAACCCCTTTCCCAATGTTTACCAACAGTAGAAGCCGGTATCCCAAGTATTCTAATACACAAAATAAAATAGAAACATTGTTACTTTTGAATTGCAGTTAAAATGGTTATTTTCCCACCATTTTTGCATTCTCTTTTTTCTTGACCTCACTGCAGACTGAGAGATCAAAGAGTCACTAGTCTTTGGAAACTTTGGAGAAACGCTATGTTCTTGACTCTTGTAGTTCTCACAGAACAGAGTAATTAGCTCTGAATCCTCTCAGGTCTAGGCTTTTATACAAGACCACAACATTTTAAACACACACATACTCTGATGTTTCTAGAATAATATGAATACATTGACAGGTGCCACTCAATTTTACAAATCAGAGTTTTTCATTTTCAATGATTTCTAACATTAAGAATTTTATTACGAGACCCCAGTTGTCAGTCTGGATGAAGGAGCCAGTGAGTAAGCATTGTGAACGACATTCAAGGTGAGGAAACCATCTAAAGGGATCACAATTCCAAGACTGAAAGGGAATTTTAACTTGAAGAAACAGACAACACATAATCATCATAGATCATGATTTTCTCACTTACATGAACACACTAAATGTATGTGGTGAAAGTCTATATTCTGCATGAGTGATAGTGTGTATAATTTATCTTTCTGTGCCTGGCTTGCTTCACATGGTGATCTCCAGAGTCATCAAAATTGTCCCAAAAGGCAAGATTTCTCCAATTTTTTTTATAGAGAAATAATATCCCATTGTGCATATGTACCACCTTTACTTTATTCATTTATCTGTTGATGAACACTGATGCAGACCCTCTATCTGGTCTATTGCAAACAAGGTCACAGTGAACTTATCCTTACCCACTGATTTAATGTCTTCCAGTACTCAGTGGTGGGACTGTCCAATCATTTAACAGTTCTTCCAATATTCTGTAGTATCTTCACAATGTATTCCATAATGGCTGTGATGGCTGACATGTATACTCACAGTGTGTTAGGGCTCCCTTTGATGCATATCCTCTCCAGTCCCTATCTTTTTCACTCTTGTAGGTGCCATTTTAGAGCATGTGAGAGGATATCTCATTGTAATGCTCATTGGATTTCTCTGATTACTGACATCATTGCATACACATATTATCATTTAGTTATTGCCCTTTGGGAAATTACTACTCAAGTGCTTTATTCATTTAAAAACCAATTTGTTATGGTCTTGCTACTGACATGTTTGATTTCTTACAAATTTTGAATCATCTTTACCAGATGATACACTTTATGAATATTTTCTTCTATTCTGTAGTTGTATTCTTTGTTGAATGCCTCCTTTGGCATGCAGTAGCTTTCCAGTGTCACATGATCTACCTGTCTGTTTTTTGTCATTAAAGTCTTAGCCAGGAGTTGATTTCTATATTAATATCATGGCATTTTTCCCCTAGGGTTTTTCTTTAGCAATTCATAGTTTGGTGTATTATATTTAAATAATCCATTTTAGCTGACGTTTTGTATAAAGTATTCCTGAGAACACAGGGGTCAAATTTCATTCTTCTGCATGTGGTAATCCAATTTTCCTAGCAACATTTGCTGGAAAAGGTGCCTTTCTCCAAAGCATTCTTGTAGAAAATCAGTGGACTTTTTTGTAGGACTCTATAATCTGTTCAATTGTCTCAGTGCCTTATTTGCCAGTATGATACTGCTGGATTACTCTAGCTTTCACAGTGGAATCTTAAAAGCTGATCTTACAGAAGTAAAAAGTCACTAGGTCAATTATTTAAACTGAAATTCAAATGGGTTTTTGAAAATTAGGTGATATTATTGTTTATATTGGCCTTATTACATGAGATTACAGAGGAAATATCATTGAAAATGACTGGGGGTAGCCATGCCCATTTAGCCTGTGTTGGTTTGCAAACATATAAGTGAAGGTCAATAGCTGATCTTCCATATTGATGTATGAAATAAACACTTGAATATAAAATGACCAAAATCTAATAAATTCAAAGCCTAGCAGAAAATGGCCAAATTGCAGAAAACCAAGAAACTAAAAACTTAAGTGGCACAGTAAGAATACACAACATGACTTTAAGAGCTACTATATAGCAACAGAAACCATGTGTCTGTAGTGTCAATATGAATACTGAGGTGTATGGAAAACAACAGAGTTTAGACATTTGCCCACACACTATATTCAATTAATTTCTTTAAAAGCACCAGAACAATTCAAAGTAACAAAGATAATATTTGAAAAAGATCCTGAAATTTTAGATATCTTGATGTAGTGATGAACTTCAATTTATCTCTATATCACACAAACAAACACTCTAAATGTAAGGCCAGGTGGCAGTGTCCCACACCTTTAATCCTAGCACTCGGGAGGCAGAGCCAGGCTGGCCTCGAACTCACAGAGGTCTACAGACAGGACCGGCACCAAAACTACACGGAGAAACCCTGTCTCGAAAAACAAAAATTAAAAAAAAAAAAAAAACACCTCTAAATGTAAAAGCAAACTAGAAAAAATAAGTGTTTTCTAGAAGAATGGGAAGAATTTGACACATCAAAACGGAATCATTGCTCATCTGAATGCAAGACAAGATATGGGATAGATAAAAATATTTGTCAAGGCATGGAAGTAGGAGAATAATCAAAAACATGTATCATTCTCTGAGCCAAGAAAAAAAGGATACACCAATGAAAAGTCTGCAATATGATTGAACTAATTACTCACAGGCACATGAATTGTCAAAGAACACATCTAAAGATGATAAAAAAAAAACCATGAGCTGTCAGGGAGATGTAAATTAAGACACAAGAACCTATTAATATCAGTAAAATATTGTATGTATCAATCAATACTGCAATGCCCAGTATCAATGAGGAGGCAGAGTGATAGAACTATTCTTTGTTGATCAAAAGGAGATTAATAGCCAATTACAAGAAGTCTGTTAGGCTTTTATATAGCAAAGCATACATTTAGCACTCAACTCAACAATTCCATTTATATATAATTATCAAAAGCAAAACCCCAGTGTCTACAAAAAGGTCTGCCTAATATCCATGAAGTTTCATTCATAACAGTCCATCTGCACACACCACTCATAATATCTGAGGTACATCAGTGTAATGGAACACTATCCAGGAACTAAAAAGTCAGGATGTCAGAAAGATTTTTGTCTGAATGAAAAATATCCAGAATGAAAGTATCACAGATATGTTTTTTAAAAATTCCAATTCACTTATAAAAATTAAAAGCAATGAACAGTGACATAAACAATCAATAATTGCCTGGATCTGGGCAGATTGTGAGAATGGGAAGTTGATTTTAACTTAATAGGGAGGAAATTCTTTGGAGTGATATAATACTATGCATCTAGATTGTAATATATCTATTTGTCAAAATATACAATAGTGGATTTTGTAACCTATATTTTGAAAGGTAATTTTAAAACTCAGTAAAAATTATGGTTTAGTGACCAAAGAATGAACTTCATTAAAAATAATTCAAATTATCATGGAACAACAATCAATATGAGAAATTGGCAGTTCTGAATTCCAGAACTACTTTCTGAGGAGAAAACTTTAGCAGCTTCTATACAGTGGCAGAGCAAGGTGCAGGAGCATACAGGTCACTGCGCACAGAAAGTGATGCCAAGTCTAGCACATGGGGAATGAAAGTCAAAAGCAACAGAATCAGGTTGTATATATTGATGTTTGTCAGACAATAATGTAAAAAAGCAAAAACCAAACTTTTAAAAATATGTACTTCAGAAAACAATGTTAAAAGCATTTTACTTCATATAATATAAAAGTGAAAGGAAAAAAAGATGTGTAGTGGTCAATGGACATCAACAACACTCATATAGGACACTAAAACGATGGGTCAGAGAAACATGTTCTCCATGTTGAATGAAATTAACAGAAGACTAATGGCTATTGAAATTCATGAAGTAAATTCTCTATAGTCAAGAAACCATAAAAAAATACATCATTACATGCCCTTTCATCATTTACCTAACTGAGAACAGGCAGAATATTCTCAGAACGTTTGACAGAAAACAGACACAGAATGAATTTGGTGATGTTGACCTGAGCCCCAGCAATGGGCAAGTAGAAGCAAGAGGAGAAAGGGGCTCAAAGTCATTCTCTTATATACCGGGAGTTCAAGGTCAGCCTACTATACTCCAGAATCTGTCTCAAAAGGAAAAACCCTCTGTCAGATGTGGGGTTGGTGAAGATCTTTTCCCATTCTGTAGGGTGCCATTTTTTCTTCTTTACCATGTCCTTTGTCTTACATAAGCTTCTCAGTTTCAGGAGGTCCCATTTATTAATCGTTGCTCTCAGGATCTGTGCTACTGGTGTTACATTTAGAAAGTAGTCCCCTGTGACTGATTTCCAAAATATGTAAAGAACTCAAGAAACTAGACATCAAAATACCAAATAATCCAAATAAAACATGGGGTGCAGATCTAAACAGATAATTTTCAACAGAAGAATCTCAAATGATGGAAAGACATTTAAGGTAGTGCTCAACATCCTTAGCCATCAGGGAAATGCAAATGAAAACAACACTGAGATACCATCTTACACCTATCAGAATGGCTAAGATCAAAAACACTGATGACAGTTCATGTTGAAGAGGATATGGAGTAAGGGGAACATTCCTCCACTGCTGGTGGGAGTGCAAACTTATACAGCCACTCTGGAAATCAATATGGTGGTTTCTTAGAAAATTGGGAGTCAACCTACCTCAAGACCCAGCAATACCACTCTTGGGCATATACCCAAAAGATGTTCCATTCTACCACAAGGGCACATGCTCAACTATGTTCATAGCAGCATTACTCATAATAGCCAGAACTGGAAACAACCTAGATACCCCATAGCTGAAGAATGGATAAAGAAAATGTGGTACATTTACATACACAATGGAGTATTACTAAGCTCTAAAAAATAATGACATCATGAAATTTGCAGGCAAATGGATGGAACTAGAAAAAAAAATCATCCTGAGTGAGGTAACCCAGGCTCAGAAGGACAAACATGATATGTACTCACTCATAAGTGGATATTAGAAACAAAGCAAAGGATAACTGGGCTACAATTCACAACCCCAGAGAAGTGAGATAAAGAGGAGGACCCTAAAAAGGACATGTAAGGATTGGCCCAGGAAGGGGAAAGGATTAAGATCTCCTGGGTAAACTGGGAGGGGGAGCAGAGGGGAGGAGATGAGGGGGTGAGAACATGAGTGATTGAGATGACTGACTTTGGGGAGGGTGAGAGAGCAATGAAATAGATATCTTGACAGACTGAGCCAATATGGGGTTAGGGAGAAACCTGGTGCTAGGGAAATCCCTAGAAATCCACAAAGATGTCCCCAGTTAAGACTCCTAGCAATGGTGGAGAGGGTGCTTGAACTAGCCTTCCCCTGCACTGAGGTTGGTGTCTACCCTAATTGTCATCATAGAACCTACATCCAGTGACTGATGGAAGCAGATGCAGAGACCCACAGCCAAGCACTTGGCCAAGATTTTGGAGTTCAGTTGAAGAGAGGGAGAAGGGTTGATAGGAACAAAGTGGATCAAGATTATGATGGGAAAAACCACATAGACAGCTGACCAGAGCTAGTGGGAGCTCATGGACTCTGGACTGATAGCATGCGAGTATGCATGAGACCATCTAGGCACTCTGAAGGTGGGTAACAGTTGTGTGACTTGCTCTGTTTGTGGGGCCCCTGACAGTGGGACCAGGACCTATCCCAAATACTGGCTTTTTGGAGCCCATTCCCTATGGTGGGATGCCTTGCTCAGCCTTGATGCAGTGGGGAGGACCTTAGTCCTGCCCCAACGTGGTAGACAGCCTGTGTTAACTACCCAAGGGAGGCTTTCCCTTCTATGAGGAGTAGATGGGGGGTGGAATAGGGGGATGGGGGGCAGGAGAAAGGGAGGAAGGAGGAACTGGGGTTGGTAAGTAAAATGAAAAAAATAATTTTAAAAAAATAAAAGAAAGGCCGGGCATTGGTGGCGCACGCCTTTAATCCCAGCACTCGGGAGGCAGAGGCAGGCGGATCTCTGTGAGTTCAAGGCCAGCCTGGGCTAGCAAGTGAGCTCCAGGAAAGGCGCAAAGCTACACAGAGAAACCCTGTCTCGAAAAACAAAAACAAAAAAATAAATAAATAATTAAATAAGTAAAAGAAAGAAAGAAAACTCCCAACCAAACATAAAATCACAGTATCACTTGTTTGTGGTAACAGCAAAGAGGCAGAGAGCCACGCAGATCTGAAGGAGAGCCTCCTGCTAACTGCCAGGCAACAGCAGTTTTCAGGGCTTTGCTTTCCAACTTGTTCATAGGGATCTAACCTGTAATTTCTATAAAAATAAAGCAGCTAATCACATTTAACAAATGAGTAGTACGGCGGCCTTGGGATGGTTAAATAAATTTCTTCATGTGCAGTTGCTACGAGGTGATGGGTTGCAGTTTGAACTCTTTTAGACTAACTATACATTCAACAACAGAATCACTTAGAGGTTATAACCATGAAGGTTTTTTTCATGTGCGGATCTCATAGAATACAAAGAACCATTGTTCAAGGATTGATTCATACATTGTAAAAGGACCATCTCAGCTTTTATGTTTGGCAATAGTTTACTTAGACAAAAATTAGCTTTATATACTCTGAAAAAATATTAATTGTCCTTTTCCCAAATTTCAATTTTCAGAAATTCTAAGTAGCCTATACAGAAATTAAGAAGTTAATTAAGAAGCCATGACTATTATGAAATAGTGTTTTATCTAAATATGTATACAAAATATTATGACAAATATTAAAACATAAAATTTATAAAATCAAGTAATTCATTAATGCTATTAACCAAGAAATTCATAAAATAAAAATCCTATCATTTACTAGTCATGAAAATAAAGATGAATTGTAGCTATATCTAATAGAGCTGGCTTACAGAAAACATTAACAATGAGATACAACTCAAGGAACAGTCTAGTGGAAAGGATCTGTGTCACACAGTAAATAAAAACAAGCAAGTAAAACGACATGGAAAAATGTAGCCATTATCATGTAGATAAGTGGCATGAAAACCAACAATTGCTCAAATGAAATTAATGGGACAGTTCACAGGTTCCAAGTGGTACAGGAACCACAAGGAACTCAGGATATTTCCTTTGAATCAAATGAGAAGAATATATAATAACAGAGAAGAAAGATATAAAAAAGAATTACTCGGAAAAAAGTACGGAACTCATTCCAAGAGGGTTAGAGTTCAAATGAGTTGGAGAACTCAGAGATACCATACAAAAGAAAAACAGGATTTAGGAAAGGAAGTCTAAGCTTCCAAGATAGGAATGAAAACTTGAAGAAACCCCGCTGACTAGAGCCCGTCCCAACTGAAAATGTGCTGTGCAGCCTGTATTCCAATAACATTTTAGATTGGGAAATAAATGTATCATGTCAGAGTGTGAGGTTGAATTATGAGAATGGGAATGATGAAACAAGAATTTTCTGTAGAGAACATGAAATAGTATCTTACATTGTTAATTCAATTGGTACATCAAATGCAAAGGAAACTATTATCATGATACAAGCTTGAATTTCTTTTGGCATGAATTAGGGTAGGGACTGAGGAGTGAAGAGCCAGGGGTGAAAAGGTGTGGTGGTTTGAAAGTAGAGAAACAAAGAGCAACAACTACTTAGAAGAGAGGGCCACCAAGATAATTAAAGGACAATCTATTCTGGTGTCCAAATGGTGGGTTCTTTCACTGCTGAATAATTAGTTGAGGAGGAGGAGGAGGAGGAGCAGAAGCGTATTTTGTCATTTTCTCATCTTTGAGATGAGAAAGGCATTATCAGTCCTTACAAATAATAATGGAAATGGATAGAGACTTTGAGTTGTCTTTAAGGTAAAGGAGAAAGATCTTTAACTTTTAACCATTCATATATCCTAGAGCTCCACTGTCTGCTTCAGTCCAAGTGTGATGGGGAGATGCTGGTATGACATCTGTTCATTCAGGTTTTACAATTCACATTTCCAAAATTCTGGGATGAGTTCTATCCAGTACCAAAATAGAAACTGAAAGGAGGATGGCTTAGTGTAGAAACATATTCAGTGTAGGATTCTTTTATTTGCATAAGCATACTTATTATGTAATTCATGTATGTAGATAAATACAAACAGCATGAATCATACGTGAAAACAACATATATAATCTTGACTGTTAGATTAGCTATATTGAAATGAGAAAAAATGAATAATTTTAGTGATGTTATATGATCCAATATATTTAAACATTTTTATTTCAATATGTAATCAATGAGCATGATTTTAATACTAATACATATTTTGCTATGTCTTTGAAAGGATGGCCATACTTTGTCCTTTGGAAACATTCTGTTTCTAGTCAGCCACAAGTTAAATGCTCAATAGCTACATGTGGGTACCCAATTTAACAGTGAAAATTTTCAAATCTTTCTAAAAATTCTATTAACAGAATCAGGAAAATCAAAGGAAAGATACAAGTGTTAACACAACATGAAAATTTTAGTGTAAATTAGACAAAGGTAAATGTGAGTAACCAAAGTAGGACTTTATACCTATGGAGAAAATTAGCTGACTCATTTTGAAAGGACTCCTCCATGAAGTATTCCTTATAAAAAGATAACCTATTTTCTTTCTCCCAGTTAATATCAAATATAAATATCAAGATGGTAGCAGCTGCGTGCTTCCTTACAAGACAAAACAAAGAGGCAAAGTACATCACATGACAGAAAACGAAGAGAGTCATTAGAGGACGTCAGGAAAGCAAGAGTTAAATCCACCAGGAATGGGGGGAGGGAGGTGATGCGGGAGGAAAGAGCCCCACACTTACAAAGAGCTGCTTTATGAATCATGAGTCCGGCACTACTGCCAGCACAGGCTGGACTCCAGCACTCTGGAGGCCGAGGTGGGAGGATTCTAAATGCAGTCTGGGGTAGACAGCAATAGCCTGTCTAAAATATCAAAACTCTAGAATGTATAAGAGAAAATAATTTTAGTAATCATATGTAGAACTCAGAACAACCCATAGGCCAAAACTGCATGTTTCAAAATGTGTAGAAGGAAATATAAAAGTAAATCTTCGTGATTTTGTGTAAGGAGTTGGTTTCTTAAAATGACATCGAAAGCATAAACAACAATAGGAAATAAAGAGGGACTGGATTTCAATAAGATTAAAAGTGTTTGATAATCAAAGTACATTACAAAGGAAATTATGAAGAAGTTCACAGAATAGAGCAATATTTGAATTTGAATTACATTCACTTATTAACCCTCAAGGTCAATACAAAAGGACAATTTTAAAACAGTGAGTATGTGAAAGGCATTTTGTGAGGAAGTTCCTCCAATGGAAAATAAGCAAATGAAAAAGTTGTTCATGATCATCAGCCCAGGGTGAAGTAGAAATCAATTAAAGAATTGGAGCACTTCCCAGCTCTCATCTCGGCTGTCATAAAAACACAAACGGCGCTGGGTCCATAGCTCAGATGGTAAAGTGCTTCCATTGCAAACAAGTGGACCTGAATGGGACGCCAGAACCCACACAAGGAAGCTGGGTACGGTAGCAGATACCCTTCTCCTCAGTGCTGGGCAGGCAGAGGCAGCAGGATACTTGGTAAGTTTCAGGTTCAGTAAGAGACCCTGCCTCAAAGAACAAGGTGGAGAGCTCTGAGGTACAGTACAGGTGTGCACAGACACACACTCAAACAACAGAGGGCAGGAGCAGCGCCTGTTGGAGAGGAAGGAGAATTTGGGAATACAGATACTGCTGGTAGAAAGCCGTACAGCTTAGGGTTAGGAAAAAGAGATTATTATTCCTTCAAAAGGTAAAGTTGCCATGTGACTCAGCAATTACTGGAGACAAATAAGAACATATGTTAGCAGAAACAAAACTCGTATATGAATGTTCACAGCATCATTATTAGTAGAACTAATCTAGTCTCCCATATCTGCTGATTGATAAATATAGTATATGTTTTTGTAATCAAATAGTACTGCAGGTCAGTAAGTAATGAGCTACTGATATATGTCAGTGTGGACATTTCAGGACAAGGAATTTGGGCACTGTGTGGCCTATTGTCCCTGACTTTTCTCCTTTCACAAAACATTTCCATGTTTGGAGTTCTTATCAGTAATTCATTGCTTCTCATACCCAAAATATCGTGTCAAAGGGAAGAAACAGGGGACAAAGGTCATGCAGTGTCTAGGGTCATAGATATGAAATATCTACACTGGAAAATCAAATCTGGAAGCTGTGGTCACATAAAGCTATAAAGATAGGCTGAGAAATGATTTAAATTAGCAGGGGTATGTTGTGGGATATTTGTTCACACTGTGTGAAGATGTATCACTGTGGTTGGTTTAATGAAGAGATGAATGGCCAATTGCAAGGCAGGAAGAGGACAGGCAGGACTTCCGGGAGAGGAACTTGGGATGAGTCTAGGCATGTGAGAAACAGCAGCGAGACACTGAGGGTGACAGACACACGGATTGGAAGAAAGGTAAAAAGCCTTGTGCAGAAAATAGATTAATAAAAGCAGGTTAAGTTATTAGAACTAGTTGGAAACAAGCCTAAACTAAAGGCCACGTTTTCATAATGAATAACAAGTCTCCATGTCATTATTGGGGGGCTGGAGGGCTAAGAAAGTCCAACTACAGAGATAAATAGAAATTATTTAAATAAGCAGAGATAAATAGGAAAAAGAACAAACACTATTAAATAATAGCAGTGAATGCAGTGTGAATAATTTGCAGCTGGTCACATGTAGAAGACAATGAGAAAAATACACAAGAAATGAGACATTATATTCTAAGAACTATCAACCTTGAGAATCAGATGATTTGTGGTTAAAGCTGTGATAATCAGACCATGTATCAGGAACTTGTCTGGGACCTCCACTATCTCCAAAACTGATTGGGAGTTGGACTGTCTTAAGGGCCTACATGACTCATGTGGATTCCAGAGCATGAGATCTGAGGAATGCGACTGGAGTCTAAATTTCCCCAGAAAGATTTCTATAGACCTTTGAATTAGACGACCCTCTTGAAAGTCTAGAACCCTGGAAATGTTCCTATTAGCATCTCTCACATTTTATCGAACCGTTTTTGGTCAAAGTGATCATCAGTGCAGCCTCAGTGTTTCAGAGGATTATAAGAGATGGTGTCTGCTTATGCACTGGACTGTATTTTAGCTCCAAAAGATGGCAAGAAGTGCCGACAGCCTAACTTGAATGAAGTTCTTCCCTTTTCACTTCTGGCATGGTTTCTTTTGCTGTGATAAACATCACAACCAAAAGTAACTTGGGGAGGAAAGGGACTTGCATGTTACAGTCCACCATCTAGGGAAGCCAAGGCGGAAGCTCAAACAGGTTCAAACAGAAACCACAGAGACATGCTGCTCATCGGCTTGCTCCTCCACACCTGTTGAGCTAGCTTTCCCATACAACCCACTGCTGACAGCGGGCTAGGCTCTTCTGCATCAGTTAACAATTAAGACAATGCCTCACAGATACAGCCACCATCCAGCTGAGATTCCTTCAGATAACTCTGGGCTGTGACAAGTTGACAGGTGAAACTAACTGGGAAGCATTCCTTCCTCTCCAACATTTACCCCAAGTGCACACAGTGTTTAGTCCATCCCAGCACTGCCTCTAGTCAGAAAGAAGATGCATACACGTTTTCACGATGAAACATGGATAAACATATCATGGGCACAAAATTCTCATCTATGAATTAGGAAAATATTTGATATTTGTCATTTACAGTAATGATTTAAAGAACTGATTCAAATCAGTTACTATTAATGGAAAAGGGGAGATCTAGGTGGAGAGAGACAAGACCTGTAGAAGCAGCTGAATACAGTGGGTGGGAGTGAGCAACTTGGATATATAAAAGGCGTCCACACACACAGCAAGGAGTCAGGGCTGAGGATACAGACTCCAGTGCCAGAATGCCTGGGCTCACATGAAAGGTGGACTGATTTTGCCAGGAATGCTCTATGCAATACCCACACCAAACGGTTGTGGTAAGGACTAAATTTGATAGGTACAAGTAGATTGAAGAGGTTAATAGATTTAAGGTGCTTGTAACTACACTTTATGCATCTTAGTAGGTTTGCCATAGTTAAAAGTAAAATCCATTTCATAAAAGAGATACAAAAATATTGCATTGTCTAAACAGTTGCTAAGACTCCAGGAAGTTATTATGCTAGGAAGCAACTACAGGAATAGAAACATGTTAAAACTTAAACACAGTCTTAGCTGGACTCAAAAGGCGCATTCTCAGTTTTTCTGATATTTGTCTACACTCTTTGATTCACCCACCTGTGCTCCCCTCTTTAAAATGGATGTGGAGAGATTAGTAATAAAGTGAGTAGTAATGCCCAAGTCCTCCTGTGCCTTTGAGTTCTTCACTGCATCTGCTTACAATTACAGACGTGAATCATGTATTCATTTAATCCTTAGTTGTATACCTCATTTTATTCATACACAATTATTTAGAACTATATTCTCCAATTATTGAGAAAAGACATTACTTATGCTATTAATATCTTTATGAATCAGGTACTAGATTTTAAAATATGTTGTACTTGAAGTCCTGCTTAACACTTTTCGGCAAACACAAGTATAATGAATATAAAAATTCTTAAAGACTTCTGCTTTCTATGAAAAGTAGTCACGTAGGCTTCAGTCACCACCTTCACCAATGCTAACAGAATGATATCTCATATAATATTACTGCAGTACCATTCTGACTCATAGAAACACTAACTTGCATGATAGTATTAGAGAATAGATTAAATGAACCAGAGGCCATTAAAAAAAATCACATTTAACCCTTTTAATTAAACACATAGTAGCACATTCTGAAGTTCAGACAGGAAATTCTGCTGGCAACAGAACAGAAGAGGAATGAGCTGGACACTCCGGGACTGGCTCACATCTCTGCACACTAAACCTTAATGCACATGAAAGCTTTCTTTATCTGGCTCGCTATTCTTCACACAACATTACAATACCTGCCACCATACAAGGGGGACTCATTTAACTACTCTTTTCTCTTCACATTTATTCACTGTCATTTTTATATGTGGTTCAGAATCTCATTGTAATAGACTTTATTATTAAGATACTTGTAAAAAGATTCATTTTAATGTTTATTGAGAACTTGTTATATTCAAGGGAGTATATTTAGCTTATTTTAAAATTATTAATTACTTTTACTTGTGTGCATGTGTGTGTGTGTGTGTGTGTGCACGTGCGCACGCATGCCACAGCTGATGTGCAGTTAGAGGACAGTCTGGGGAAGTCGGTTCTTTCCTTGCACCATGTGGGACCTGGGAATCAAAGTCATGTTGTTAGGCTTCGTAGCAGATGCCTGTAGCTAATGCTGAGCTCTTGACAGACCATGTTAAAATTTTAAAATAATTTTTAAGTTGAATAGCATTAGGGACTATTTATATTTTTTATATTTAGAGGATGACATTTTAACTTAAATACCAAATAGGATAACACATCCTTAAAAAGGCCACACTAGAAAATGGAGCATGCAACCGATTTTTACATATGTCTTCTGGTTGATAATGCCTGATATAAATAGTTCAATATTGTTAATGTTTTATGTTATTTTAAATGGTATTAGAAGCAACTTCTCAAAATATCTTCATTTTCTTGTTTCAACAAAAAATGGAAATAGGTTTTGTCTATGCGATATAATGCACAGGTGTCAAATTCGATTAAACGTATCAAATTTACACAAAGCCAAATGTATGAAAAGGGATCTTTTAAAAAAAACTTTATTTGAGAAAGGAAGAGACTTATAACAGAAGGCAAGAAGGGAAACATACAAACAATATATTTACAACACAAAACAAGATATCACCTCCAAGGGTGTAAATCATAATAAATACAGTAGATCTTAGAAGAGACATTTATCAGTTAATTCTAAGGTGAGTTATGTCCAGCTTTTCATTTTACTGGTTCCAGGTAGTTTCTTGACTAAATTCAAAGACTATCAAATTCAAACAATTACGTCCACCAAATGTACTGATGAAGTTCTCTCAAATGACATTATAAAAAATAGGGTTTTTTTGTTTGTGATCACATATCTTTAAAGTAATATTATACAAAAGTCTGCTCAGCCACGTGTTCCTCCCCAAATAAAATGTGTTTTAAAAGATGCACTATCCCTTTTTATGAGATTGAAAAAGGAATTTGAAGAAAATGAATATTTATGAGATGGAAAAATATACAATTTTATCTTAGGCATGCCATATTTTTAATGCAAAACAAGTGACAGAAGTCATTTTAATATGAAGGAATAGATTAACCCAAACACAGTGATGACAGGGAGAATTACCTATTAGAAAGAGTTGTCAAATTATCAGAAGGACTTTCATTATGTGGAAAAATTTTTAACTTTCTAACTCTAGTTATGTTAATTTAATTCAAATGGAGACTTTTTAAAAAAGGATAATGTATCTTTAGCAGAAACATTTTAAAAGAAATATAGTTTTAAATGTCACAGCAAAATGTAAACAACATGTGCTAATAACATACAGTTGAACAATGTCTATATTTGGCAAAAGTGCTATGTCTCCTTGAAACAGGATACTACACCTTAAAATACCATGGATCAAGAAATATAAATATTTTAATAGAAAAAAAGCTCAAAAGCTCATGAAGATTCTAGGTCAATTTGGATTATCCATATTAAAGGGGTCTCAATACAGCATACGTTTAACTAGCTTAACAAAAGTAAACCCATAAAAGAAGGCAAACATATCAAAAGGGAATATGAAGGAAATGTTCTGGCAAATAGCTTCCGTAAGGGCTTCCCTATTCGTGGTGTGATTTTCCTAGACAATAAATCAATTCATAGAACACCCTTGAAAAACAGAAAGAGTAGAACACTATCCTTGGATTCTTTTTCCTACATTCCCCAGTACATGAATCACTTGGACTTCCTGTTTCCACAAGACATTTCCTGTCCCTTCCCAGAGTTGCTTTTCTGTAGAACAGCAGGAACCTGACAAAGAGCTGACTTAAATAAACATTATCTCTGTTGCCTTCAAAGTTGTTTGTATTTTTATAGCATCAAAGGACATAGTCCTTCTGGAGGTGTGTCACATACAAGCAGATTCTTCTGTAAAAACCCAACATTCAGATTTTTTATTTGTCAAAATGATATGGTATATACCATGGAACTGTATGCAAGAGATTCTAATGATATCAAGTATAAACATGAGTTACCCTCTTGTAAAACTGGTTTTAATCTGGTATCAGGTGGTAATCATACCACATTTTCTGCAGCTGTGCATACATCACAGCATCTGCTTGGACCACAGGGCTGCACATTACTTCTCACCAACATTTGCATCAGTTCCATTTGATCCTTTTCAGTGCACAATGTCAGTAAATTACACAAGGTTTAAGAAATGTGCAATGCTGTGTCAGACATAATGTAATGTTCAAAACAGAACCTCAGTGTGCGCCCCAACTTAAAACCACCTGAACCGATAAGACTTTCAGTTGTATTCTACACAATAACCTAGAGCTCCCGGCATGGGAACCACATTTCTACTTAACAAAAAAAGAGAGGAAAAGGGGGCAGGGGGCAGACGACCCTCAACAGTGTTCAAGACTATGGTATGATACAGTATGTACAGTTGTATGAAAAATGAATTCTATATGTTAAAAAACATCATATCTAACAGAATGCTTCATTGATCAGGCTGGGAGACTATATTCTGTACTCACAGACCTCAGCAGATAACACTAAAAACAACAAGTTCATTTTCCCTAGAAGGAACTGTTGTATCAGGCTTTGAGATGGATATAAAGCCTATTAATTACCTGGATATTATATAGCATAATTTTAGTGTAACAGGTATTTTTTTTTACCAGTGAAGGTTCAATAAAACCTTGATACCCA
This sequence comes from Peromyscus attwateri, assembly GCA_902168425.1. NCBI lineage: Eukaryota > Metazoa > Chordata > Mammalia > Rodentia > Cricetidae > Peromyscus > Peromyscus attwateri. The sequence continues at coordinate 19,239 of CABHPP010059459.1, forward strand.
TACCCATTCAGAGCTCAGTATAGAGTGATCTTTATATAGGAAAAAAATCATTTTACCTGTTTTAGAATTCTTAAACACTAAAATCAGAGATATACGCTGATAGGAAATGATAACCAATTACCAAAATCTGCAACACATTTATGTTCAAATAATGACTTTAATTACAAATCCTGGAGCTAAATCTTTGCCTATTACCTGTTGCATAAAAGCAGCCTGCTCCCCACATTCCATTTCCTGAATCTGAGCATCTTCGTCGCTGTCCACTGGTTCCTCTTTGACCTTCACAGCCCCAACGTGTCCCAGCGTGTCATCCACACACGCACTGCTGCTGCTCCTAGCGCTGATGTCGCTAGAGGTTGCTCTGTCTTCCATGGACTGGTCCCCCTGCAGCTCCTCCTCTGCTTCTTCCAGGTGGCTGCCTGGTTGCTTCAGTTGTTCAATAGATTTCGAAAGCAGCTAGAAGAGAGCGTTCAGGGGTTCAAGAGTCAATAGTCCTTGATGTAACAGATTCAAGTTATACTCTCATTTTAAATAAGTCAACTTGAGCTAGAAAATGCTGGAAACGTTACGGGGGAAAGGTAAATAAACCATGTCCATGGAAGCTACAAAACTTTCACAGGGACATATTTCACAAGGCTACTTAATATAAATAAATTGAAAATACTACTTTTCTCAAGAAAAGATGAAGTTAGTGTAGAAGCTCTTCAAACTCACATTTCAGCAATTCTTATCTGCTAGAAAATCTCCAACATAAATGTTAGTAGTGCTTTATAACTGATTTTCTACTACCCAGATGATCAAATCATAACAGCAATTCAGAAATAAAATTCTAAGATACAGAAATATTCATTGTGGAATTCTAAAGTTTAAAAAAGTCAATGATCTTTACCATTTTGGAAGGGCATACTATTTTATGAGTGGACCCAAACAGTTAATTAAGAAGTAAACAAGGGCCGGGCGTTGGTGGCGCACGCCTTTAATCCCAGCACTCGGGAGGCAGAGGCAGGCGGATCTCTGTGAGTTCGAGGCCAGCCTGGGCTACCAAGTGAGCTCCAGGAAAGGCGCAAAGCTACACAGAGAAACCCTGTCTCGAAAAATCAAAAACAAAAACAAAACAAAAAACAAAAAAAAAGAAGTAAACAAGGAATTAGATTACAAATGAAACACTACTTAGATACTTTAGTTATTTGGCTAAGTCAGTACATGTGTAGTTAGTTTGCCAATCATCCCTGTTAGCAGCATATGTATAATGTAGCCACAGGAAAAAGCCTACATTTTTTTCTGGATAAAATTTTAGTTTATGTCATATTCATATATAACTAGGTTTAAAAATCTAAACATGTTTGAATGTTTGAATAAAAAATTCCTCAAACTTTGAAGGGCAACCTCTTTAGATGTCACGTGGTCCATCTGCCTCAAGCAGCCCTGAACAGGATGACACAACCCTTAAATCTTACTAGATGGATGTATATTGGGAGTTTTCATTATTTTTTTCAACAATTATTTATGTAGTGCCAATTACGTTGAAGCCACTGCTAATGACTGGAAAATTTGGCATGCCTTCATTCTACAAGTTCAGGTTTTAGTACATTATAAAGGAGTAAGACAGTTAAATTTTGATCTCACTTTTATGTGTCAAGCATTTCATTTTTATATATAACAAAAACTTTAAAGAATAAACTCTGGGTGTGATAATAGCACTGTGAACATACAGGTGGGCTTGGGAGTAGAGTGAGACGGCTTGAAGGCGCTGCTGGGAAGGCGTTCTGTTTGAGATGAAGGCTGAAAAGGAGGTGGGTACACTGAAAATATTTCGTAAAAACTGTCACAGCTCACACTATATTTTGGTGGAGAATAAGAATATACAGAAATGAGCTATAATACAATAAGACCCACATATCTCCAAGCCCAGCAGAGATGATCAAGCCAAGAAAATACATACCAATTAAAAACCTTATCAACATGAAGAAAGAAAATTTCAATGTCCATGTCCTTTGTGATGACAACTTAATTTCTATTATTTCTGGGTAGTCAGCATAAGGAGAAAATTCAGCCCATCATGCTTAAACATCTTTAAGTGCATTTTAGAAAACTATTTTCTGTACAATTGTCCTAGTCCTGAACACTAATCAGCAATTCCTGTCTTAAATACATAATTGTTTGCACACTGCTGAGAGTTTGGAGAATAGACACTACAATAGCTTTGAATTCTGGCTACGTAACTGTAGGAACACATGTCCTGCAGTTTGTGGAGAAAGAACATGCAGGACCATAGAAAATGAGGGAAAAAATAGTAAAGAAAAAGTCTTTTTTCAGTGGAAACAGTGGAGTTAAGAAAACTATTCTTCAGAGAGATGAGGCCAGGCAGGTCTGTTGTAATCATCGCCATCACTTACCCTGGACTACATAGCCAAGATATACTAGAGGAGTTTCATGAGGAGAAAAGACTGATTTGAGAAAAGGAGAAGACAGCTCAAAAGGCCTTCAAAGAGAATATTTACAAGACGACGACGACTGACGTTGTCTTCTGAATAGAAGCTCAATGAACCATGGAAAATCTCCTCTTGATACCACAGCTTCACTGGAGAAAAGAGTGGGAGATGCCGGCCTGTCAGAAAATGCTGAAAAAGAGGACCAAAGGCACTGGCCAGCAGAACCTCATACAGGTGTCCAAACAATATTGCCAGCAACAGCTTCACGTGGATAACAGACAAAAAACAACAATGCATATGGGGTTTGTGGCCAAGGGAAGTGACAGCCACTTGTAAGAGTCTGGCTGGACAGTCCACAGCACAAGAGATGTTATGGCAAAGGTCCCTGATCAATAGAGGGCAATTCTGAGCAGCTTCCTGGACCCACTCCCTTCTCATGGGTCATTCTCAGAACGTCCCTAGGGAAGCTGTGCCTCAACAACACTCCCGCGGCCTCTGAGCCATATTCCCACTGCTATCACTTGCCTTGGTTGCTTGCTTCCTACCTTGCAGGACCAAGTTCAGCCTGAACTGCTTTTGACTCCCATGCTCTCTTCAGTATGTGCTGTAATGGACATGTGCTATCCTGTGGCTTTCTCGTCTGCACACAAACAATACCCCATTGAATTCCTCTATCTCCCCGGTTAATCACCTCCAACCCTTGTCCCTGGCTCGCCAGACTGCCTCTCTTCTCAGATCTTTCTCTTCTCTTCTCTTCTTGCTGCTACTTTTGCTTGTTACTTCACTCTGAAAATATGAGCCCCCAAAGAACATCTCCAGACTCTTTACATGCTGGGACAACGGTGTTCTTGCTGCTACAATGAAGAGGTCATTTGTTCCCTATCTCAGCCAAGCCTTTGGCTTGTGTCCTGGACCCCAGTATCTGATATCTTCCACTCTCACTATGATTTTCCCCTCTTATCTGGGCTATTCTCACCTGTATGTTTTCAGTGACATCGTCCATCTGACAGAAGAACCTCTCCTTCCACCATATACATCTCCTTTCACAACAGAACTTGAATTCCCTCTCCTTGTTATCACTTTTCTTTCTTCATTCACTTTAAAATCTAAGTCAATTAGGTTTTCATCCAAACCATTTGACTCACATCTTTCTTGTTGAGCTCAATAATTACAGCAAGAGGTAAATTCAGGTGGGCATTGTAAGAAATATTTTTTTAAAATTTTCATTTATGATGTATGTGCTTGACATTATGTGTTGTGGAATAGTAGTTGAAGATGTGTTACATTTGTTTAGGCTATGGAACATTTGTTTACTGATGCAAAGATGTGTTGCATTCTTTTATGTTGCATTTGTTTAACTCTGTGAAGCTTTGTTACTTTGCCTGTCTAAAACATGTGATTGGTCTGATAAAAATCTGAACAGCCAATAGCTAGGCAGGAGAGGAAAATAGGCGGGGCTGGTAGGTAGAGGGAATAGATAGGAAGAGATGAGATCAGGGAGGACAAAAGGAGAAGGAGAGAGGACATCAGGTCCAGCCACCAAGCTACACAGCAAGTCATGGAGTAAGAAGTAAAGAAAGGTATACAGAACAGAGAAAGATAAAAGCCCAGAGGCAAAAGGTAGATGGGATAATTTAAGTTAAGAAAAGCTGGCTAGAAACAAGTCAAGCTAAGGCTGGGTATTTATAAGTAATAATAAGTGTGTGATTATTTAGGAGCTGGGTGGTGGGCCCCTCAAAGAGTAAAAGAGTAAAAAAAAACCCAACTACAATTATGAGCATGCCATATGCATGGGTGACAGTAGAGGGCACTGGGTTGGGTCCTTTGGAGCTGGATTACAGATGTATGTGAGGTGGCCAAGCATGGCACAGGTGCTGGAGACTGAGCTTGGCTCCTCTGGAAGAATAACTAGTGCTGTCAACCACTGAGTCATCTCTCTCTTACCTGCCCTCACCCCCACCCTCCACAGCCGTTTAAACAGGAGATTGACAGGTGTCAGGGAAGGTGGAGTGATGAAGTCAAACAAGACGCAAATACCACCACCTTGGAAAGGAAGAAGCTGTGCTCGATAGTGCTGAAGAGCAGTATTATTTACTAGAATAGAATTTCTCATCACTGGTAAGCATGTTAAAGTAAACTCAGATATGACTCTGAGTGTTCAGAGAACATATATGTACTTTTAACAGAAAATTTTCTGAAATTTGACCTTTTAATGTGTGTATAAGATCATGGAAACACCTAAAGATCACCTCATCTAGTCCAGGAATCCAATTGACTTAGTATTTACAAATTCACTGACAAAGATGAATACATGGCATTGCAGTTACACTTTTTAATGTGCAGCTGAGAAACAACACTGCTTGTTATAGTGAGTCCCTGACTTCATCTCTCCTTCTGCGGTATTAGCAGGAAGAGACGGATAAAAGCACTCAGAGTGAACGATGTTGCCATTACTTGGACATAAAGTCACATGGCAAATGGTCTTTTTCCCAGACCAGAATTCCACCATGGTTTGTAAAATAGATGCTTCCTGACAGAACAGCAGTTTATGAGTGGAAATCATACATGTACGAAATGTTGGAGTTGAAAAATGCTAATCACATCCCCAAACTCTTATTTTATGAAAAAGGAATCTCTATTCAAAAGAAACAGTGCCATCCTGTGAACACAAAGGGAGAATTTGTGACTTTAAGAAGAGAACATTGTATATTCTTCCTGTCTACATTCTCTTCTACAGCAGTGACATTGTGATGGCAATTGAGCTGTATAAACAGCTCCACTGGCTCTAGTGCACCCCAAACACATATCTAACACTTTCCCAAAACCACTTAGCTAGAAAATATCTAAAAGGCATCATAAACTTTCCAGTAGCACCAAGATAATCTCTATTCCATCCACCCAAATAGTCATTCGCCTGAGTTTTCTCACTGAGTAAGCACCAACACCCGACTCCATGAACTATGAACCTAAACTTTACCTTGTCTCCCTTGCATTTCCACTGCATCAGTTAACAAGCCCACAGCAATCTTAAAGTGGACCTTGTGTGCTGACACAGTTCTTCACCCCCACTGCCACTCCTATAGTGGTAAGCGTTATCACTTTCCCCTGAGCTACAAGACGCTCAACTCTGGCTTTCTTTTAGTGCTGAATCTTTTCAACATTGCAGCTCCAATAATCATTTCCAACTATGTTAGGTAACATCAGTTCTCAACATAGAATTGTCAGATAGCTTCCCACCATGTTTACAATAACATCCAAATCTCCACAGGTGTTCCATGAACTGGCCCACATTATTTCTTGCAGTGCATTGTAAACTACCATTTCTGTGCTCCAGATACCCTGGCCTCTGCCCATCTTGTAAACATGAATATGCCATGCAGGCTCTTACATGAGACCTTGACAGATTCTGTCCCTTTTACTTCCTCACAACTACATGCTTGATCTGGTTCCTTAAAGAATTTAATTGTATTACCATTTCACTAATATATTTATATATAGTACAAGCCCAGATTATGGTCCTGCATTATGTTGTTATTTCTGTTAACAATTATAGTTATTTTTGTTTCTTACTGGAATTCAAATGTCACAGATCACAGGGTGGATGTCTTTCACCATTTTATAACCAAGCACCTGGTACATTGCATGGCACCTAGCTGGAGCACCACAAATAGCTGCAAACTTAATGTTTCGTAGCAAAACTTTCATACTTTCGTCCTCAGGCTACGGTGTAAAGTACGGTGTGCCCGATCAATATCTTCCACTTTTTCATCTGAGGAATGCAGGTGCTCTCTGAGAACACTTACAACACATAATCAGACAAAGGGGACATCTTGAAGCCAGTTTCATGAGATATAAATGCACAGAGGGGGTTAACTTTCATTTCTTATTTTAGTTTAGGTATCTGACTGAAGCTGTTTTCATTTAAACACTCACATTTGCCAGAGTGGAAAAATTAGCAATTAACATCAGCAAGGAAAATCTACAAACAAAAGTCACAGAGAAATTCTGCCTGCCAGTTTTGACTTATTTCAGATTTTTAAAATGAACAGTTACTTCATACTATTTGTAAGTATTCAGATTATGCTGTTTTCTATGTGTTTTTGAACTCCAAACACAACCATTACGATGATGGTACAGCTAGCCCTTTTCTAATTTGCACTGCCGCTGAGTGGCCGCAGATGTGGGGAGATGTCTGCTTACTCTCAGTGGGGTGGCAGGGTCTCTCTTTAGTTGAACATCTGGAGGTGATCCCCCAGCACAGTCAGCCTGTTGCCTTGCTGGCTAGAAAACAGGAGATGAAACATCTGTGTGACAGATAAATGCATGAGCCTGTGTGAATCTCTGCCGAGTCCCCATCTGTAAAACACACCGTGTGCTGTCCATCTGACCCCAGGTGAGTCACTCTGGTGGGGACTCCAGCTGAGATGAAGACAGAGGCTACACAGCATCTCTTCTCCCTTTAACCTGTGTTCTTGCTCATCTGTCGCTGTGCTCCTAAGTCTTCATACTACTCTGCTGCCGTTGTTCAGACTCTGAGAAGCCACAGCAGTA
>CABHPP010059479.1:0-10629 GCA_902168425.1 Peromyscus attwateri
GGGGGGGGGGAATGCTGGTTTTTAGGAAGAGGATGGACTTGGAGATTCGCGATGGCTTCCGGTGCTTTTTTCCTCTACACCACTTCGGGAAACCCACAGCCCAGTTTCTTGTTCCCCAAATAAGGATGATATTAGCTTTGATTTACATCTCCAAAACCCTTTACAAAGAAAACCAAGAGAGCAACTGTCAAGTGAATTTAAAGGTCTGCCTAAACCCTCAACCTAGCACACACAAGGTGTTTCATAAAAGCTCTTGTGAGCATATTTCAGAAATCTAAGCCAGGAAGGGGCTCTTCAGTGGCCCCATCCGACCTGACCCTTCAGCTTGCAGATACCCCTGTCCTTTGTCCTGGCAGGCCTCCCCATTTTGTTTGTTTACAGTGACAACGTGACTGGCTGGCGCCTGGAGACAGGGCAGGGTAGGGAAACTGGAATCTACAAGACTCCTTAGCCTCCCACCCTTCAAGAGCTCTGTCCTCTAGCTCCCCTCTCAGGGGCCCGGGGATCAGATTGCTCCCTCCCAGGTGCCAGAGAGACCCTTGTCTCTTTGCTGAGGCAATCCTACCCAGATTGCCTTCAGTGTCCTTTCCCCAGCTGTGGGTGACAGCTGACAGAGGCTGCTCTGAAATGGATCTCTCTCCTTCTTCTCCTCCCTCCCTTCCCTCTGCCCCCTCGAACTGTAAGAACACGTTGGCGTCTTTCCATCACTTGCGGTTTGTGTTAGAGATTCGAATCTGTTCTTGTTCTCTGTAAATAGCTCAGACCTTAGGGCAGGGGAGCAATCTGTAAGGAAACCCGAAGAAGGGGATGTGAGCAGATATCTGAGCTGGTTGCTCGGGTATGAACACACTTGCTTTCCCTTGACCCACATAGCCTGTGGCTCTCAGGGTTTGCATCCTAAGCCAGGCCTCCCTGTCCCTGGCTTTTCCCGCTCCCTTCTGCTATAATGCATTATTCTCATTAAGTGCCTTTCATGACCCAGACTGCCAGCCAAGAACTGCTGTCGTCTTATTGCCTACCTGTCTAACCTCTGACCTTTTCCTGGCTTGCATTCTTTGTCAAGAGAGCACCCCCTGCTCTTGAAGATGGTAGAACTTCCACATGACTGGGGACATTTTATTTTCCTCAAGCTGAGAGAAACCCATCTCAAACTGATTAATGCCTAGACAGGAAGGCTGTGATCTATGTAGCTGAGAAGTCCAGGGGTGTAGATGAATGCAGAAGTTCAAAGGCCCAGGCTACCTGCTGCTCAGATTGCGATGTTCAGCAAATGAAAATACAGGGCACCCAGGTACACTCCAATTTCAGATAAACTTCTTTTCTTAAAAAATTTTTTTAAAAAGATATAGATTTGCACGTCTCACACCACTTCCTATATTTATATTTTATGTGATTACGGTCTCCCACACGTCATTTCCCTCAGCTTTTGTTGTTATTGCTCACAGGCAGGCTCAGGGTGTGAGGTAATAGGATGAGTCTTAACAACCCCAGACTTGCATTTCAAAATTCAGCAACTGTGCAAGAAGAGCCCTTCTTTCACATGAGAGTAGCAAAGCTTGGGGTTGTATTTCACGAGCCTGGTGTGTCTTGTAACTACCCCAGAAGTAAACAATGGTGGAATCATAGGCTAGGTCTGAGTCACATGACTCCCTCTCCAACCAGGATGTAGATTTAACTGCATCACTTGAATGATCACCAAAGGAAGATCAGGGAGCTATTATCAGGAGGAAGAGCATGGATGTCAGCCAGATTGCGCTTAAATGACTCAGAAGTAGACAGCCTCCACGGCCAGCCTCAGAAGAGTGTCTCAGACCACACCCTGCTTGCTTAGAGGTGGGGGTCAATCACACAGTAGTAGCTCTTGGTTTTACTCCGAGACAGTGAGTTGAAGAATTGGAGGCCATTTGGGCGTAGAATCAATAGCTAACATCATACAAATGTATTTTTCTCATATCTGTGCTGGTTAATACCGTCAACTTAAAAGATCTAGAGTGACCGAGGACAGCCCCCCTCTTCCTGCATCCTAAAGATCATTATATTTTCCAAAGGAGGTGTAAGTTAGTGAACTAAAACTTTTTGTCAAAGAGTATCAGATTTTTTTTTTTTCCTGGAGTGGCCATCAGAGACCTGAGTAGTGATAGCAGCAGGTGATGTTTCTGGGTCCCGTATTAAAGCCACACCTGGGTGACGCCATCAGCAGAACATGGTCCCTACAATGACCCTCTTCTGAGAATTGCCGTCCTTGAGGTCGGACAGCAGCTAGTGAGAGGAGACAGGTCTCACACTTGAGCCTGCAGCTCTGCCCTGCTGCCACTGTGTGGGCCCCTTCCAAGTTCTCCTTCCCTGCCTGCCTCCCGCTGACCTTTTATGGTCTGGATTCTCTAGAACTGGGAACCCTGAGTGGGAGCTTGGAGAAGTATTACTGCCACAGCTTTACTCTCTGGCATCTCCATTAAGACTGGCATTACCTTCTAGGACCATTGCCTAATGAAAGGAACCGGAATACAGACCCCTATGGTGATATTTTATTTGTGCTGAAATGTGGTGATATTTTATTTGTACATTAATAAATAAAGTTTGCCTGGAGATCAGAGGGAATAGCAAGCCATTTTAAGGCAAACACAAAAGTCACGCAGCGGTAGCACATGCCGATCACTTGGCAGGCAGGGTCTCTGTGTGTTCAAGGTCACACTAGGGAACAGAGCCAAGTGTGGTGACACACACCTTTAATCCCAGTACCAACCATAGAGTCCTGGAGGTCTGTACAGATAGGCACTAACAAGGAAGTGAGGTAGCTGGGCTAAGAGCCAATGAGAGGGCAGAACAGCAAGGCAATAAAGGTGCGGGTAAACAGGAAGTAGTGCACTTTTGGTAGCTGCAGAGCTGGAGAGGTAAGGTTGGTGACTATCACTATTTCCCTGATCTCTAAGGCTTTCACCCCTATATTTGGCTCTATGTTCTTTGTTTAATAAGACCTCTTAGAAATTCATCTGTAGACCCCAGAAAGAGGATGGCAATGGAGAAAAAAAAAAAAAAGAGTTATTTAGAAAAACAATTAGTTTGATTCGCTGAATGAATAGTCATACTTTGGAGTCAATGACTGGAAATTTAACTAGACAAGAGAAAGCAATATAATGAACAATTGATTAAAATGACAGAAAGATGGTCTTCTGGGGAGGAAATGGACAAAGCCTCAGCCACTATTTAGTCGTTGTTGATAAAGTCAAAGTCTGCTGACCCATAACCATCACTGTTAGATTTGTTCTCTTACGGTGTGTGAGTGTGGATAAGTGTGCAAAGGTGCAAATATATGTACATGTGAGTGTGCATGAGTGAGTGTTTGTACATGTATGTGAGCAAGCTTGTGTGCAAGCATGTGCGTATGCATGTGCATATGATCATGTATAAGTGTGTTGGTGGATGTGTTAGTGTGTGAATGTATACTTGTGAAAGTACATGGTGTGTTTGTGAATGTGATGTGTGTGTGAGTGCATGCATGGGAGAGCCTGAGTCTGTGTGTGAGTGTGTGAATGAGAGATTGTGTGTGTTTGAATGTGTATATGAGTATGAGCAAATAATTCAGAGTTTTGTGTGCATATATGTTTCAGTATGTGCATGTCTAAATGTGTGATAGTATGTGAGTGTGAATGTGGGGGTGTTTGAGTGTATGTATGTGGGTGGGTGTGTTTGTGAATTTAAAACGTGTGCATGTGTGTATGAGCATATTTCTGTGTGAATGCATGTGTGAGTTGTGTGAGATTATGTGCTTGAGTGTGAATATGAGAATGTGATAATGTCTGAATGTACGGTCATGTAATCATGTGCGTGTGCGCGCGTGCATGCACGTGCATACGCAAATGTGTGTGTGTTCATGCCTTCCTGTTCACACAAGCATCAGTCCTCTTATCTTATCTCTTCCTTCAGACCAATTCTCTCCTTTATGTCTCTCTCTGTCAGTCTCTCTGATACTAGGTAGCAAAACCGACTGCTGAGCCTAAAATGTGCTTTTTACTTGCTCTTGTCTCTCATAAAAGACACTATTTTCTTGATGGTTTTAAAGAGTCCACACGGAGGGGCCTTTAGCAGATTTTCTTGGGCCTGTCTGAAAAGGCTGCGTACTGTACACTTCTAGCTGTAGACATGGTGGTCCGGGCAGAAGTATAGAGACATGAAACGATCAGTAGCTGCCAGGGGCTGTGAAGAGAGAAAATGAATCGCCTGAGCACAGTGGGACTGCTCCATGTGCCATCAGCAGGGTGGGGAAGTGACCATGTGCATTTGCCAAAACTCAGAGATGGCACACACCAAGAGTGAGCCCCCAATGTAAACTGTGGACGTTAGCTAAGGACACATCAACATTGCCACTGTGATTACAGCAAACACCTCACAAGTGCTGCCAAAGACATAAAATGCAGAAGTAGAGAGGGCTCGCGCTCTTTTTCTCTCTCTCTCCCTTCTCCCCTCCCTCCCCTTCTATGTTTGTGTGGTATATAAGAATTCTCTGCATATTCTGTTCTCCCCCACCTCCCACAAACTTGAAACTACTCTAAACACTGAAGTCTGTTAATTAAAAGAAAAGACATCAAACTTCAAATATTGTCTTTCCTAGCTCTGTCTCTGTTCTCTCATAAGGAAACTCAGAAAGTGAGTTACATTTGCTGAGGGTCAGACTTCGAGCCACGAATACTCCTACGTCGTCAGCATTTCACTAAAATAAAACACCAAATTATCCTGACAGTCCTTTTCAGAAACCATTGGCACATGCTTGGTCCGAGCATGACACTGAGTCTCAGCACATTTCAGGTTAGTGGGATGGCCTCGTTCCCCTCTGCTCTGTTCTAATGTATCTTAGTGTTTTGCTTGTCTTTGCCCTGTGCCTTTTCACTGATCCCTGAGAATGGAAAGTGTGTGAGCAGGAATCCCATAGGAAACTATAACATTATCTCTTTCCCTTCCCCTGGTTGGGAAGAGCTGCACCCCAACTTCTTGACTGTCCTTAGATGCCCACTAAAAGCTGGCTTGGGAATCTGCTGAATTTAATCCCAGGGTATGGGTTATTATCTTACAACCTTGGTCACACATATCTGTGATGATTCATGAAGAGTCTCCAGATATTTATTTAATGAGAGCAGAAAACCCAAACAGAGCATCATGTGGTTACAAAAAGAATTTTAAACAAAGTCCGTGAGCCGGGTGCGAGCCGGGTGCGACCCTGTCTTCTATAAACAGTATCCGCCACGCATCATTCTGCTGGTTATCCCACAAGGGCTGGGGTGGCCGAGCCAAGACACTCAAACCACAGGGCAGTGAACTCCCTCAAAGCAGAGGAAACAACATGGGCCTTGAGGAATGGTGGTTCTGTCACAGGTAGATTGGCTAGCCTGGTAGCCAGATTGTTTTAGGAACTAGAATATCCCCACTGTCAGCTCCCAAGGAAGGTTTTTGGGCATAGGAGGAGATGCTGGGCTTTGAGGTGTGAGCCATTGTGGTAGGCATTTCATTCAGATGAGTGCATTTAATCCTCGGAGAAGGATGTTAGGGTCCTTCCGGTCACAGATGAGGATGATGAGCAAGGAGAGAGGTCAACAGTTCAAGGAGAGTAGGGCTGGTTGTAGCATGAGTCTTAAAAGTTCTTATTAATAAAATCAAACCTGAGCCAGGTATTGGGGTGAACACTGGAAGATCAGAGAGACAGAACGAGCCACAGCTATCTCACCTCACCGGATCCTCAGCTGGTCTTGCTTCCTCAGACTGGAGGCCTCTGAGTCCTCATATCTGAATGACTCTCAGCTGAACTGCTGCTAGAAGCCTGAATGCTTAACCAGCCACATGCTTAACCAGGCCAAATGCTTCTCCAGGGCAAATGCCTCTCCTGGGCAAATGCCTCTAGTTTCTGGTCCTCATGCCTTATGCCTTTCTGCTTTCTACCACCACTCCCTGGGATTGAAGGCTTGCTTTCTGGGATTAAAGGCGTTGGTCACCATGCTTGGGTGTATCCTTGAACACATGGATTTCTGCCTCTGGAATGCTAGGATTAAAGGCGTGTGCTACTACTGCCTAACCTCTGTTTAATATTGTGGCTGTCCTGTTCTCTGACCCCAGATAAGTTTATTAAGGTACACAATATTTTGGGGAACACAATACCACCACAGCTGGTGTCATCTAGTAGTGACATCATCCAAGACACAACCATGAGCTAGATGTATGGTTTAGAATCTTCTAGTGGGTACACACACACACACACACACACACACACACACAATCAAGTGAAGTTAATGTTTTATTTATTCCAACACATCTAACATACTATTTATCTAATGTTTCCTCCTTTTGATTATCGTACGAAAGCTTCAGAATTTGTTCCAAGTTTTATGCTTACAATCTACTACCTCCATGAGGACTACTCACATTTCAAGTCATGCATGCCTCAAAGTTGCTGTATCATACAGCACATGTTAGGCTGCCTCCCTTCATCCTTGGATCCAACTGCATCCCTTAAGGTCTGTTTTGCTCTGTTTACTGAACTGTGTTTTAATATGATGCTCTTGACTTTTAGTGAAGAACACGCCCTGTGAAATGTCACAGTCCTGGCTGTAGGTGATTGCTTCCAGACCTTTCTCTGCCCTCTACACCCCGTGCTATTTAAGTAAGCTATTTCATTGTTGTCCTTTCGAAATGCTGTGCCTCCTTCTTTATCATAATTTGTATTTTGTAGCTGGTTTTGTTTTGTTTTGCATTAGCTACTAGGAGGCTCGGGCCCAAATTGGACTTGATGGCAGCTATGGATTAATTCAGTTCATGAGTTAACGATGAACTATAATGACATGGTTGGTTAAGTGTTCTGGATCTCATAAATACGCACCATGTGTTCCCAGTAAAGTTTTCTTACTGAAGTTGAAAGTGAAAAAAATTTGCTTGAATTGAAAGTGACTTAGATTTTGTCTGGTAATGAACAAATGGTGTCCATTCCACCCTAAGACAAAAAGGCACTAGAGAAATTATATCCGTGAACAGCGTTGGCAAGTCTGCTGTTGTGAGACAGACTATGGATATATATGTTTCTAACTTTAATTTTGAAGCTCTCAATAGATGTTTCTTTCCCAAAAGTTCTTAAACTGTGCTTCCAAAATTAAGAAACAGATTACTTTGTGTAATATAAGGAAAGGCTTTGCAGAAATGGTACACAGATTAAGGTCACTCATGATTGCCGTGAGAATCCACATACACTTTTGAAACAGACTGCAAATGTGTGTCTAGACTGTGAATAGGTGAGTGTTTTTCTCCGCACTAGCAGGGGCGCGTAACCGTCGTGAACATCTCAGCCTGGTAAAGGTTCCACAAGTTGAGCGACAGCACACTTAGAGAAAGATGTGCACATCTGGACCGCGACTGGAGTCTCGCTGTTTTGATATGAAGAAAAGGAGAGGGGAGCGTAGAGGAAGGGATGAGTTTCTTGTCTCAACTCTTCAGACACTTACGTCACCCTTGATTATCTCATTCTCTGCCGTCCTCCACCTCCTGCTAACCACTATTTTTGGTTGTTTGCTGGATACTTTCAATAGCTGATATTAAACAAGAGTCAAACACAAAAGAAAATAAAACCTTCTAGGATCAGGTGGGGGTCAGGAAAAGCTCTTGAGAAAGGGGAAGCAAGCGTGGGGGAAGGCAGAGGAGCCTGACACGTGATCAGGTAACAGGTCCCAGAGATCGCAGCAGCCAGCATAACGGCACCCCCCAGGAGTGAGGGGGTCCTAAGATTAGATAAAATCAGATGATTTTTCTTTCCAGAGTCCACCATTTCTGTTAGCAGGCTTCACTTTCAAGACACATCCAGAATTTCACCTCCGCCATCATTATTTCAATCTGCCCGGTCTGTGAGGGTAACCGGCAAAGTTCAGCTACGGTGCTAGAGGAACATAGACTGGAGAGTCAGATCAGCAATTGATGTTCCAGGAAGGGTTTTGTTACACACAGTGGAAGATTCAACAGATGTTCGGTCGGGAGAAATTGATGGAAGATGAAATAAGGCTTAAAAAGAAAATAAACATATGTGTGCATATATATCCGTCCACACACGTATACATATGCATATGTATACATGCATACACATAGACACATATATGTGTTTATGTATGTGTGTGTGTGTGTGTGTGTGTGTGTGTGTGAAGAGAGAGGGGAGGGGATCTTTTGGAGCTAGCTCCTGTGAGCCAACCATAACAAAGGCTGCCCAAGGAGGACCAGGCCACCTCATAACATTTTTGCTGCCTCCCTCATCTGTCATCCTGAAATGCCACTGAAACTGACTCAAAGAACAAGGTCAGTTTTTGTTTTTGGAGACAGCAGGGTAAATCTTACAGATTTGGAACTATTTAGCTGGAGACTTCAAAGTATCAAGTAAAGCTGCTGGGTGATTTGGATGCCACCTGGCCACAAAAAAAAATTGAACTTTTGCAGTTCAGTTAATTTTTTTCCCCTCCCTGTCTTTTAATTCCTACCTGCTCTGTTCACAACCAGCCCAGCAGCAAATTAGCAATTTGGATGCCACAGATGCAGTTTAGATGTGGGTACTAGCCAAGGTCATGAGGCTAAGTGGCTAAGTGCATGCCAGCTATATTCCAGACAGGATTTTCAGGGCCAGAGAGGCAGAGCCAGGCTTCTTTGTCTACACACACACACACACACACACACACACACACACACAGAGAGAGAGAGAGACAGAGACAGAGACAGAGACAGAGAAAGAGACAGACAGAGAGAGAAAGAGGGACAGACAGACAGACACACATAGAGGGGAAAGACAGACAGACAGATAGACAGAGACACACATACACACACACACACACACACACACACACACACACACACTTTCTATATTTTAATTTCCTGCTTCTAGAAAGAATGAGAGGACAACTATCTGTATTTGGGTCCCTTCCCTTGGCCCCTCTCCTTATGGATACACAAACCCTACACATGGGCAAGTCAAGGTAAAACCAGGCAGTATGGAGCCACAGAATAAAACGATTACAAATAATAAAAAGACCAGAGTGAGCTGCAAAAGTCAACCAACATTTTCAAAATTACATCCCACCCAAACATAGATATTAATACACCTAACAAACAATGAGACCCCAATGTGAACAAATTCATTTATTATTATGCTAAATAGAAACATCTGTATCGTGCTATCTACCAACCCATGCAGGTTTTACTAGATAGAGTCGATATGTGTAGTCTGTTTCTACAGTGGCTCAGTGTTCATGTACACTTGAGCATGTAGCATGTTCCATGACACAATTCTCCATGCAGGCACCTTGGTGCGGCCCACAGTCTGTCCCAGTTCTTTTTTCTACACATTTAACATCAGTTCTGTTTGTTATGGGCCTAACTGCTATGTCCCAGTATTAAAAAAAACAAATCTATCAAAACTGGAAAACTGAAATAAGAGAAAAGAATGGGTTTAAATCAGGCAATTTTTAATTATTCTATGAGTTGTAGTCTATTTAGGGTGCTTTACAAAGGGGTCTACATAGCTTGGCCTCTCTAAAACCCTAAGATACTCTGTAGGCAGTAGATTTATGAACATGAACCCTTCACTCGCCAAGCATTGTTTGTTGAGACTCTGCTGTGTGCCAAGGCTGGAAGGCAGATCTGAAGACAGAGTGTAAGGAATGTGGTCTGCAGGAATTCTCAAAGCACAAGGATGTAGGTAACCAGTCGGGGGTGATGGGTGCTGCAACTCAGGTAGAAAGCACAGAATGGGGGTGGGGGGAATTCCAGGAAGTATCTGACCTCCACGCTGCTCTCTGGACAAACATGTGTTTATGAGGAGGAGATGGTGCTCTTTTGATAGATTAATTGCAGGTAGCCAGGTATCAAAGATGATGTGGAGGTTGGGGACTAGAGAATGTATCTAGAAAATGATACGTTTAAACAACCTTGGTATGGGTCCAAGTAGAACCTCATTTGGATACAGGCTGGAGGCTTGTCTTAAGGTAATGATGAAGTCTCTGGAGTCAGCTGGGACAGAATCCCGTCTCCTTTACTTAGAAGCTAAGCATCCTTCCTGGGCCTATGTGTCCTGGTCCATAAAACTAGGCTATTTGCCACAGCCTTTTGTAAGGGACTATTGTGAGAGTTAAATGTAAGTAAATATGTCTCCTGTACTTAGACCTGTGCCTAATAGTCTCTTGTGTTAGCTATGGCATACTGTAGTCTCTATGATTAACTAAGGGAAACAAACAGAGCAGAATTAGATGCAGTAAACAACCACTTCCTTTCTCATCCTATAGTAAGAAAATGGGAGCAAGAGGAGTATGAAGTGGACCAGGAGACTGGGGCCTGGCCATGATGACCTACCGGCTCACCGGCTTCTGACTGTGGCTGTCTAAACAGAGACAGGAACCTGTCTGTGGTGAGTGTCTGCACGTTACTCTGCAGAACCCTCTGAGTCTTGGGAGAATTGCATTCTCCCTAAGTTTGGAAAAAGGCTCTGTGCCACTCTATTTCCCGTGGCCCAGACTTCCTTCCACAGTCCACATTCATTTTCATCATGCTCCGTACCTGACAGGCTAGAAGGGGGTTCCAAGTAATTCCTGAGCTGTTTCCTTTTGATTTGAAACACATGCACAT